>JAODXP020000021.1:37788323-37801015 GCA_027497455.2 Sardinella longiceps | reverse complement strand
TCCCGAAGTGAAATAGAACTAAATTTTTGTGTGTTCATTTCACAGAAATATACGAAGAAAACTTCAAACAAAAGCTTATTTATGTCCTGGAGAGTCTCAACTACAGGGAACTTAAGAAATTCACCAGTTTTATTGAAGATGAGGGAAAAGAGGACAGAATTCCCCGATCGGAACTGGAGGGCAAACAACCTGTGGAGGTGGTTGATGTGATGATGAAAATCTGGCCTGATCGACGGTGTGTAATTTACACAAGAAATGTCCTTAAGATGATCCGCCGCAACGACATGGAGAAACACCTCAAGCGCTACCTAAAAGATATTGGAGAGAAATGGTGACTGGTTATAGCCTACAAATCGCAATCCAGTCACAAGCCAGTACATCAAGTAGCAAGCCATAGGAAATTTGATTGGTCAACAGTCTTTTGAATTGGTGTTTACATCTTCTCTTGTTCCTGTGATTGATCATAGCCTATCATATTGCATGCAGAAGATTTTTGTAAGATAATTGCCTTGTAACGCCCACAATTGAGTTCAGTCTATTTATCTATCTATGCCAGACTATACATTTTAATGTTATAGGATGGCTTGCCAGGCTAGACTGGTTACTTTTAATTTGCTCTCAGTCTCAATTGCCAGTAGTTACCTAGGATATAGTCACTTAATTGCAGCTTTGCTTTCTTTTTTAATTTCATGATTAAAAAGCAATTGTTCCAAATGTGTGTTTGTTTTCAAACTGTATTTTTTTTTTAGTCAGTCCTGTAGTTCTACTTATGATGCCACAATTGGTTTGATAGATTCCATCATATGCTTCTGATATAGCATACAATCCATCATCATGTTCCTTAGTACTGCGTGACTAGTATTTTGATAGTATTAGATATACTGTATTCAGGGCTTAATTTGAGGGGGAGCAAGCCGGTTAATATCGATATTTTAACGTGGTCATGTCATGTTTACAGTGCGCAAGTCTTTGAATGTTTTCTTGCCACGGAGATATCTTTTTCGAGGACTTGTTTACTATTTTATCCGGGTAGGCTAAATCCCCATTCATTGGCTTTAGTTATACTGAAGGCTATTGTCTTGCTTTGTTGACTAAATACAGCATTAAACATAGGAATTTGTACTCTTAATTCATATTACTACTCGAATACTCAAATTTGTACCGGAGTTGATGTGACTAGTGTTATTAGGCCATACAATACATGCAGTTTCGGTGTGGCGCACAGAAAGCGACGCATCCTCTGCGCTCCGGGACCTCCCACTTTACAAATTAAGCACTGACTGTATTGCTCTAGTCCCAAGACTGCGCTATCCAATACATACTGTAGGGTCCTGGACTGTGTGTTGCTGGTTGAACAGGCTGTTTCCACAAGACAATTATTCTATGACGTTGTAAAGAGTGCGTTTTATTTATTTATTTATTTTTAAATAAAATAACTTATTTTACATGCTGTTTGTTAATACAAGAAAAGGCAATATTTTTTACACATTTTATAAAGTTGCATTGTCAATCATTTTCTGTAAAGATGTGAATGAAGCAAGCACTCAACAGTTTCGTTTCACTTTTTTAATCGTCTCAGTCTGACACTGACCACCCAGTTCAAGTGACACAGAGTGTTGAGCGCGCTTCCTTTTTATTTGCCTAACTAATTGTGTGAAAAAATAAAAAATAAAACCATAAAAGTCTATGGTGTTGTGTATTGTATGTTATGTATTGTTACGTGTCATGTGGTGATATGAGTGTATTGATACATCGCTGTTCATGACTGATGTCATTAAGTGTCATTCAGATTTTATGATGTAAACTTTACACTGTTTCAAAAACCAAATAACTCTGACGGCAATCAGTAATTTTCATATCATCACATTTGTGTCATCACATAGGCCTACTGTAAATGTCATGTTTACAACTTACATGCCACTCATGTCAAAAATCAAAAGTAAAGGTTATGGCAATTATTCATGAAACTATGATAGCGATACATGACTTCACAGTTTGCAGATATACCGGTGCTCTTTAGTTAAACTAAAGTCATGCAGAGACAGGTATGATTAGTGTCATTGACTCCTTTAAAAAGGCAATGCAGCTGTGGTAAGTGTGATACAGACACGTTAAAACCCAATGTGTAGCCTTCGAGAAAAATAAGCGTAACGCAATGCAAATTACGTATTACAGCTATGGAAGCCTGCATGTAGATGTCGGTCTACTGTCAGTCTATAGTGAAAACATGAAAGATAAGACTGTTTTAAGCTTCCGTACTCCAAGATGGCGGCAATACATGGGGAGTCTACCCCAGTTAACGTGGATGCAAATGCGAAACTTCAAGCCAATACGGACACACAGAATTAATAATGGTGGTTAATATTTATGAGAAAGGACAAGCTTGTCAACAGGTAAAGCAGATTTTGATATTGAACAGTAAAAACATTACACATTGCACCTTTAAAAAGGCAATGCCGGTGTGATAAGCGTCTGCAGGTGTGATAAGCGTCTGCAGGTGTGATAAGCGTCTGCAGGTGTGATAAGTGTCTGCAGGTGTGATAAGCGTCTGCAGGTGTGATAAGTGTCTGCAGGTGTGATAAGCGTCTGCAGGTGTGATAAGCGTCTGCAGGTGTGATAAGCGTCTGCAGGTGTGATAAGTGTCAGTGGAGCCACTTGTATCCCGTCACCAGGAGGAAAAGTGTGACGCTGGTCAGGTAACAGAGGAAGTAAGTCACATTAATACACTTGGCCAGCCTCTTCACACACACACTCTTTGCCTCGGGAAGGTGTTTGTCATCGGACCGGGTGTGTCGCCGTTGAACACGGAGCTCCTGAAGAATCTCACGCAGCAGTCCGACGCTGGACAGCTGATTGTTCTCACACACCCGAACCACATTCAGGATGTCCACACCTGTGTGTGTGTGAGATGCAGCTAAAATCAATAATAATACCCCCATCTAGAGGCAGTCACTGGTATTGCAGTCAAGGTGTTCACACTTGCATAACAGACACAATTCTGTATATTTTCAGTCTGACACTTACGCCCACCCTGCTGACCATCACGTGTGTCTGACGGCATGCCTGGCAACCTTGATGACGTCACTGATGACATCACTGCTCTCCCTGATGACATCACTGCTCTCCATCCTCCCTTAGCCGCCACACGCATGAGGAAACTCACACAGATGGTCTCCAGTAGACTCACAGCCACAAACGTGAAGATCCCCAGACAGTACATCCCTTAAAGACACAGAACACACTTAGTACACACTAATATACCTAACACACATCCAATTAGTACACACTAATATACTTAACACACATCCAATTAGTACACACTCATTTACCTAACACACATCCAATTAGTACACACTAATATACTTAACATAGATCCCCAGACAGTACATCCCTTAGAGAGACGGAACATACTTAGTACACACTAATATACCTAACACACATCCAATTAGTACACACTCATTTACCTAACACACATCCAATTAGTACACGCTAATTTACTTAATACACATCCAATTAGTACACACTAATATACTTAACATAGATCCCCAGACAGTACATCCCTTAGAGAGACGGAACACACTTAGTACACACTAATATACCTAACACACATCCAATTAGTACACACTAATTTACTTAATACACATCCAATTAGTACACACTAATATACTTAACATAGATCCCCAGACAGTGCATCCCTTAGAGAGACGGAACACACTTAGTACACACTCAGTTACTTAACACACATCCAAATAGTACACACTAATTTACTTCATACTAATGCTGTCAAACGATTAAAACAATTAATCTGATTAATCACAAAATTTTTCAAAGATTAATCGTGATTAATCACCTTTAATCGCAACTCATTTCCTCCAGTAAGAATTTGGATGCTAGGGTATATTGGATCCTTATTTTGCCCTTTAAAGGCCCTGATACTGAATAGTTGGCTTTGTTCGTCTCAAATGGGGCAATTCACACCTGTCCCTTACCCCGAAGGATTCCCCAAACATGTTGTTGTACAGTCAGGAGCTAGGCCATAATCTTTGTATAGTTTGACTTGATAACCGTTCCATTTTTTATCTGAAATTTAACATAATACATGCCATGAAAGTGGAACCATATCCATCAGGATTAATCTGAGTTCATTTTTTTAATCCGAGTTAAATTTTTTGATTAATCACGTGATTAATCAGTTAATTTTGCCAGCACTACTTAATACACATCCAATTAGTACACACTAATATACTTAACATAGATCCCCAGACAGTACATCCCTTAGAGAGACGGAACACACTTAGTACACACTCAGTTACTTAACACACATCCAAATAGTACACACTAATTTACTTCACACACATCCAATTACTACACACTCATTTACTTAACACACATCCAATTAGTACACACCACACATCCTACACACTACACAAAAGTACATCCCTTAGAGAGACAGAACACACTTAGTACATATTAATATACCAACCACGTTGATTGGATGCGTTTTTAGAAAGATTGGCTTTCGCGACTTGAACCTTAAAGCTCTAACATGGCAGTGCGAGCTGCATGTTTTTGCCCATACTAAACACTAATGTAAACACCATTGCAAAGCTCAAATCAATATGACAGATTGAAGTGGAAGACAGTCACAGTAATGGACGAATAATAGAGATGTATAATATGATTGACAGCTGGACTAACCAATGAGGGGTGTGTTTTCATCCGTGGAGGGCAGCATGTCATGGAGGATGAGCAGTAACACAGAGATGGCCAGCAGCACGGTGACCTTGAAGCTCAGCTTCTCCCCCCCTGTGCCGCTGATGAAGAACGAGGCCAGGTCCAGAAGCAGGAAGTAAAACACAGGAACCATAAAGATGACGATGTAGAGGAGGGGCCTGCGTCTGATGATGAACTGGATGGACCAATGAAAGACATGAAGAGGGGTATAAATGACCAAAGAGAGAGACGGGAGGGGGGGCAATGAGAGAGAGAGAGAGGAAAAGAGATGACCAGTGAATGACAGACAGGGAGGACCAATTAGATAGAAGCAGACACACATAATAGCCATTGAGATTGAGGCAGCGACACATAGGTCCAATGAGATTGAGGCAGAGACATATAATGGACCAATGGGATTGAGGCAAAGGGGCAAAATAGCTGGCAGAGCCAGGGCAATCTTGTAAAAGCCTCAGCCAAAAGCATTCTTCTTCCTGCTTCCTGTCCTCCTAATGCCTTACAACCAATCAGAGAGCTGGGCTATTACAGGAAGTGGTTAATGATTGGCTGGTCATACCGTGTAGACCACCTGGTCCCAGACAAACCGACCAATGGTGAGGTTGACCCTGCTGATGTTAACGCTGACCAGCTCCCACTCGCCCTGCGACTGGAACATCTTACGAGAGTTTTCTGTGACGGTCGACGAGTTGTAGGACGAGAAAAGACGCAGCTCCTCAACTGAAGATTAGACAACACACACACACACACACACACACACACACACACATGCAACTTTGAAAAGTCTGGTTTATTTCACATTTGGCTTTAAATATATATATATATATATATATATATATATATATATGGGCAATTCCACTGTAGTGGCAGCTCCCTTCTAGCTTTGCATGCCACAAATGGAGCGGGTGAATAGCAACCAGTCTGACGCGACAAAATTCTTCAACTCAAAAAATCTTCATTTAAAAATGTTTACTGGTGAATTAAATCAAATACAAAAATAAAACATCACTTCTTGGTTCTACATTTCCACAAATAGTCGAAGTCTAATTTAGCCTGTTAGCTTAGCAGGCCAGCAGGTCGGTCAGAAAACTATATCACCTCCACCCGACCTTCTAATGAAAGAATGTACTTGTCATGTGACTTATATTAAACTATACATCAAGCGCATTCCCCCTAGTGGTGAAACACACACATTTCCCCAATCATGAACTATTTCTTCCTTCATGAATTTACACATTTTAACTTTTCAGCATTAATTCTAATAACCAATAATTATTATTTAAACAAAATTACTTTTCTCCATATGGCTCTTACATTTCCGGCCCCTAATTGTTTATGCTATGGGCAGAACAATTACTAAATTCTCACTTAAACAAGAGCCATGAATTTAAGCTTAATTTTACAAATTTTCTCACAAAAATAAATAAGATTACAGGTTTGTCACACTTAATAAACAACTTAAATTATCATTATTCAAACTTTCAGTTCAGTCCAGTTTCATAGTCCTTGAGTCATTCATCCTGACTCTTGAATCAAGCAAAGCTTACTCACTGGTCTGTCCAATTGGCTTGTTTTCGTCTGCACAACAGCTCGCCTTACCACACCCTTGGCATCAGGCAAGGTCTTCTTGATCCGGCCCATTATCCAAGAGTTGCGCGGCGCAGTGTCATCTGCTATCAGGACGACATCTCCCTCTTGGAAATTCCTCTTTGGTCTTGACCACTTCTGGCGATTCTGAAGCAACGGTAGGTACTCTTTGAGCCACCTGGTCCAAAACAAATCTGCAATATATTGCACCTGACGCCATCGTCTTCGCGCATATTGGTCATTCTGGGAAAAGATTCCAGGAGGGATGCTTGGTTGTGCTCTTAAAAGCAACAAGTGGTTCGGCGTCAACACGTCCAGATCACTGGGGTCGTCTGATGCCAGTGTGAGAGGCCTGTTGTTGATGATGGATTCCACCTCACACATGACAGTTAGCAGACCTTCATCATCCAGTGACTGCTGTCTGACGATTGAGTTCAAGATCTTACGTACTGTACGTATCTGTCTTTCCCACGCGCCGCCGTGGTGAGAGGCTGCGGGGGCATTGAAGATCCATTTAACCCCTTTTTCCATCATTGCATCAGCAATTCTCTTCTGGTTCAGATCTTCAAGTGCCTCTCGTAACTCTCTCTCCGCAGCAACGAAATTAGTCCCATTGTCTGAGCGCATGATCTTGGCCTGACCTCTTCTGCATGTGAAGCGACGGAGCGCATTTACGCAAGAGTCGGTATCCAGACTATGGGCAATCTCAATGTGGACAGCTCGCACGGTAAGACAGGTAAAAAGGACCCCATACCTCTTGACATGGCTTCGACCTCGCTTGACCTCGAAAGGCCCAAAGAAGTCCACTCCCACGTTGGTAAATGGAGGCTGATCTGGTATGATGCGATCCAATGGCAGATCTGCCATTTTCTGCTCTCCTGTCCTACTGTTGAGCTTTCTGCAGACTGTGCATCTTGAAATTATGCCTCTAATCGCTGAGCTCACTTGGGGTATCCAATACCTTGTGCGCAGCTGGGACAACATGTAGTTTCGTCCACAATGTCCAATTTCCCTATGGATGTGATGCAAGATGAGAGCAGCAACTGGAGACCTCTTGCAGAGAATTGCTGGGTGCTTCGTCTCCTCTGGCATTGACAGTCTGGAGAGACGTCCGCCCACTCTCACAATTCCATCCTTCAGGAAGGGATCCAGTTTGTAGATTGGACTGGTCTTTTTCACATGTCCAGCTGTTTGTAGAGCCATAATTTCCTCTGGGTAGGCTTGAAGTTGACTAACTTTGATTAGCTCATTTTCTGCCTCTTCCAGGTTTTCTATGGTGAGCAGAGTTGGTTTCAGCGTCTGCCTACACCTTTTCATGTGTGCTGTTGCCAGCAGCTCTTGTTGATTTGGACAACTCTCTGACAGTCTGATTGTCTCCATGAAGATCTTTCTCTCTTCTCTCAACTGTAGCAGCTTTCGTTTCAGCTTCAAAAGCCACGCTACTGCTCTTTTCAGCCGTGTCCAATCAGAGTAGAATGCAATCAGCTTGCTGACAGCAGACATCTCTCCATCCTCATCAACATTTACTGCACATGACTTGACCTCAGGGTCATCTTGAGGTAGGTCTTTCACATAAGGTAACTCAGGCCAATCTTCCTGGGACTTTAGAAGGAAACTTGGGCCTTGCAACCAAGTCTCGCTCTCAATGAACGCCTTCACTTTCATTCCTCTTGAGGCTAGATCCGCCGGATTTTCTCCTGACTTCACATAACGCCACTGGGAAGGATGGCTATGTTCCCTTATCACTGTGATCCTGTTCGCGACAAAAGTCTTGAAGCGACTGTGTTCATTTCCAATGTATCGCAGTACTGTGGTGCTGTCAGTCCAAAATATGGAGTCTTGGAGTGGCACCTGTAGTTCACATCGCAACATCTGATCCATTTTCACAGCCACCACAGCAGCTGTTAGCTCTAGTCGTGGAATTGTTACACATTTCAAAGGGGCTACCCTTGCTTTTCCCATCAAAAGAGTGCAACACTTCTCACCAGCTTGGTTTGACAGGAGCAGGTAGGTGGCGGTGCCATAGCCAGTCTCCGATGCATCAGCAAAATGATGTAGTTGTGCTGCCTGCAAAGGTCCAAATGACAATGGCTTAACACACCTGCTTACTGTGAATCCCTCTAACAGTGTCATTTCTGCCAACCATTCTTGCCATCTGAGTGCATGGCAGTCTTGGATTTCTTGATCCCAGCCACACTTTTCTTCACAGAGAGCCCTCAGGATCTGCTTCGCGGGCAGAATAACTGGAGCCAAGAATCCTAGGGGGTCATACAATGCACTAACCACAGACAGGATTCCACGCCTCGTCATAGGCCTTTCAGGAACATTCAGTTGGAATTTAAAACTGTCTGAGGCTGTGCACCACTGAACACCCAGGGCACGCTCCATAGGAGGGATGTTGTGGCTTAGATCCAAGTCTTTAACATCAGTGGCACGATCTTCTTCAGGGATGGTCAACAGAACAGCCTTACTGGAACTGACCCACTTATTCAGCTGAAAGCCGCCTATGGCGCACAGTGCTCTTAGATCTTTCACGAGCTGAACTGCTTGAGCATCAGAGGGGACTGACTTCAAGCAGTCATCCACATAAAAGTTGCGGAGAACTGTGTCTGCAGCTTCCGGGCTTGCTGTTCCTCTGTTGTCCTCTGCGGTTTTCCTCAAGGCATACGATGCGCAACTTGGTGAAGATGTAGCACCAAACAGGTGAACTGTCATTCTGAATTCTTCCATCTCTTCACTCAGGTTGCCATCCGGCCACCACAGGAAACGTAGAAGATCTGCATCTTCTTCAGGAACTTTAACCTGATAGAACATTGCCTTGACATCTGCCATTAACGCCACTGGTTCTTGCCTAAATCTCACTAGAACACCAATAAGTGTATTGGTTAGATTCGGGCCTTGCAGCAACTGCTCATTTAGAGAGACTCCTCTGTAGGTCGCTGTGCAATCAAAGACTACGCAAATCTTCTTTTTCTTGGGGTGGTACACTCCGTGGTGGGGAATGTACCACACCCGGCCATCATCACGCAGTAGTTGCTCCTTGGGGACTTTGACGGCATATCCATTCTCTAGGACATCTTTCATGAATGCCTTGTAGTCTTCATGGAAGCCTGCATGTCTTTTCAGTTTCCTTTTCAGGCTAATGGCGCGCTGTTCTGCAATACAGCGGTTGTTTGGCATTGTTACTTCCGCATCCTTCAGAGGCAAGCTCACACAGTAATGCCCATCCACCAGTCTAGCAGAACTGTTCATCAGAGACATGAACTTGTGGTCGTCTTGTGACATTTCTTCTTTTTCTTCACAGTCACGCTCTGGGAAGTCTGCGTTGTACTGTTGTTTCAACAACGTCTCTATTTCCACTACTGAGAGACGGTTAACTGTGTGGCTCTCACTTGTGTCACTGTCCTTCTTTAGACTTCTTAGCAGCCCATTTACCACCCAGCCTAAAGCAGTTCTCACCGCATAGGGACCATCTCCTTTACTATGGATTACCTGCCATGGCTCCATTGCCTTTGGAACATTGGTGCCTATGAGCAGGCCAACTTCAGCATTGATCTGAGGTAGAGAAACATCTTTCAGGTAAGGCCACCTAGCAATGTCTTCCTGCTTGGGGATGTTCTCTTCATGCACTGGAATGAAACTGTGGGTGAATACCCTGGGCAGGTCAATGTAGGTTTCTTCTTTAACACCACACACTTCTAAGTCGGTCAGGACAAACGTCTTCATGACCTTGCTGTCATCTGCCCTGCTACAGCCCATAGTGTTGAGAAGAATCTGCGTTCGTCTGCCCTTGAGTTTCAGCTTTCTCAGGAGGTCTTCAGTGCAAAAGCTTGCTGTGCTGCCAGGATCCATAAACGCATATGTTTCCACATATCTATCACTTCTCTTGGATTTGATCTTGACAGGCAAAACGGCTAATGCACATTTCCCTCCGGCCCCAGTGTAGGCACAAAATTCCTCATTCAGAGAGACGCATGCACTGGAAACTTCTTTGCTCTCAGAGCTATCTTCTTCTTTCTTATCAGCAGGCAAGCTGTCTTCTTTTTCTCCATGTGCAACAAGTCTGGATGTTTTTGTGAACATATTTGACATTTTGCCTTTCTTTTGCAGTCCTTGCTAAGGTGTCCTGGGAAAAGACATCCAAAGCAAAGGCCTTTGGACTTAATGAATTCCAATCTCTCTTTAATTGGTAGTTCTCTAATCTTTCTACACTCTGTCAATGTGTGCTTGTTGTTGCAATAAGCACAAGGTTTCTGCACAGAAACATTCACAGCTTTTTTCACTGTTGCATCTTCTTGTGGTGTCTCCACACTTGTAGCAAAGCTGCTGCTTCCCTTCTGAATACCTTTCTTAACTTGAGTGTCTTTCTTGTCCTTTCCTTGCTTCATTGCTGGAGTCTCTGACACGCTTCCAAATAGGGGGTCTGTGGCGATTTTCGCCTGGCGATCAATGAACTCAACCAGGGCTGAGAATCTTGCACGTCCTCTTCCCCTCTCTTGGATTTCAAAAGCTGTCACTCTCCACTTCTCACGCAATTTATAAGGAAGCTTTGAAAGAACAGTCCGCATATTAGTGGGGTTGTCCATTTCTTCCATGAACTCTAAATCACCCATTGTGTTCTTGCAGCCAGTTAGGAACAGCGCATAAGCATTAAGAGCTTTACCATCTTCTTGTTTTATGGTAGGCCAATTCAACGCCTTGTCCATGTAGGCATTGGCTATCTTTAGCTCATTACCGTAGTGCTTCTGCAAGAGCCTTCTGGCTTCTTTGTAGCCTCTTTCAGCTGGCATATGCTCACAGCTACGGACGAGCTCCTGCGCTTCACCGCTGGTATACTGCTCCAGATAGTAGAACAAATCTTGATAGGTATCAGCTTTGCTCTCAACAGCATGCTCGAATGATCTAATGAATGACTTGTATGTGAGAGGATCACCCTTGAACGCTAGAACCTCCTTGCGTGGTAGACTGGACAGGTTATGTTGTCTAACAAGCATCTCTGTGATGACACTCTGTTTCTGTAACACTTGATGGAGGTCTTTGTCATCATCATCATTCAAATGTCTTGCAGATTGTCTCTGGCGGACACTCACTGGCTGTTGTATCACAGGACCAGAGCTCTGCAACACTCTTCTTACTGATGGCTGTACTCTATCATCCCTTTCCGTCTTTACATTTTGTCTTGAGGATCTTTTAGAGACATGACTGTTCATGCCATCTTCTTCATATGACTCCAACACCTTCAGTCTCGCTGTACATTCTGCAAGTGCTGCATCAACTTCTAATTTTTCTCTTTTAGCTTTAAGCTCAACTTTGAGTTTAGCTTCCTCAAGATCCAATGCTTGCTTTTGTTCTAATGTCGCTGCTCGTGCCAATAAACCTGCATGTGTCGCTGCCTCTTTGGCACGCACAGTTGACACTGAACTCACTGAGGTTTTTCTTGACCCATCTGAAGTCACTGATCCACTTTTACTTCTAGGTCTGCAATCCAGCAGATTAACTTGTGAAGCACTTTCACCCACATCATCTTCATCTTGTTCAACAGAAACTTCTGACAGTGCAGCTGGAACCTTTTCAATTCGCTCACGCTGACGACTGACCCAATCCAAACAATTTTCCATATATTCCTTGACTGATGTTAATTTCTTAGTGAAAGATTCTTGATCCACTTTCCTATCTTCCTCATCCAACAGTGGAATTATGGACTCATTAATCTCAACTAATTCTTTATGCAAGTTGCACACATCGCTTTGCAAAAGATTTTCTATTGTGTATACATCTTCATTTTTATCCATGAGTTCATTAATTTCTTTCATTTTAGTTGTGAGCTGGCCGAATTTCCCTTTCCTAGTTCCAAGCAGTCTATGCAGTTTCTCTTGCAATGCTTTTTCAGTGGGCTTTGGCGCCCTCTTCTGGTCAAAAACATCGTGTGTCTGTTCGTTTTCAACACTTTCTGCCATCTTCATTAATCAATGCACATTTCACTAGCAAATGTCCAAAAACAGTCGAACTTTTTCAACATCAAATGCTAATGTCCTTATTCTTCAAAATGCAGAGATCATCTTGGCATTAAATGTTTTCAAACTTCCGTGACTAAACGAGACACCACGTCCTCACTGCATGACTCATCATGTAGCAATAGCAGCTAGCTTAGCAGGACTTAGCTTCTGCTTCTGACTCAGCATTTAGCAATATCAGCTAACGTTAGCAGGATGGATTTAGCCACAGCTCACCTTTCCAAACTCTACTCGAAACTCTCATAGGAGATGCCCGTCTCACTTGTGCAATAGGTCTGTCGTGTGTCTTCCTTCTTATGGAGTCTTCAGACCTTTCAGCAGTTTCTGGCTTTCCAGTGAAGTCTTCAGACTTTCCGGTGT
>JAODXP020000021.1:37750823-37783323 GCA_027497455.2 Sardinella longiceps | reverse complement strand
CAGATAAAGTTTAATTTGAACAATAGTGTTTCAGTGAGCATGAGCAGTCGGCCATGTTTGAGTAGCACTGGCTATTGATCTTGCTAATGACTCCTCACACAATAGCGAGACCTCAGGATGAGGGTCATGTATCTCATCATAAGATCTGGAATTGTAATGAGAGGCCGTTAGCTGTGTGTGTTTGGCCAGACACGCAACACAGGCAGACATATGTGGCTCTTTCTCTCTCATTAGCCTACTGTATAGCGGGTAACCTGAGACAGGCGGCCATCTTACACGTGAGACTGCTCTGATCGCCGTGTGTATCTATAGCCCTGTGCTAGGTAGGTCAGCTCTATAGACTCACAATATGTAGGTCATTCTATAGTCTCACTTGTCAATGCGCAGAGAGGCATTGAGTCAGCTAACCTCAATAGCGGTTCATGTTGTCTGCGTGACTGGCGAGTCTGTAATCTGATATGAATGAAGTCTGCACAGTATGTGCTATAGGCTATTGTTAGCAGTATGGTTGTTGCTGGATGTTGATATCATCGTTGATCTGGGCATTCGGTTTGCTGTTTGCAGTCTGCTCCAGATGTCTGTGTGATTGCCTGATGGGAACTAAGGGGGAGAATTCAATCCACTGGCAGGTTAATCAGAAGCATTACTTAAGTGATTGATGTGTGTAGTCTGGAAGTCAAACGGCAAAAAACCCCAAAACAAAACAAAACAAAAAAGCTCCTGATTTTATCTACAGTATTTTAGCCATATATCTTTTCATAAATACATATTGTCGCTGCAAAAAGCCAAAGGAAATGTAGATATTATATAGCATAGTCACAAAGGGTATTAAGCCTGTTCAGAAGAGTGCAGGCAAAACTAGTATCCTGATAACAATACAAAAGTATATCAAAAGTAATTTCCTAACAAAGAAATATGATAATTAGGTGGTTTATTTCTGGCCAAAAAAGAGTTCAGTTGCAAAAGCCTCTAAAAGACATTCGCAATTCATTTACAAAAATATTTTATATAATTTTGATAAACTCTGTTATCATTCCAAGTCCAATTGAATTGTGTTGGTCTGTTTTCTTTTTTGCACTTGTATTTTAATTGTAGTTTGACTGCGATTACCTGGAAATTATTAATACAACAACTGAGTTTTTGAATATTTTGGAAAATGGATTTTGCATCTGCGATGTTCGTATATCAGCCTACTATTATTTCGAAAACAATGAATACATCAATTTTCTCTTAAAAAAATAATATTAACAATACCATTTTTGTGACTTTTTGTTGCTGTTAACCATTAGCCTACAGTGCTTATTTGTCTCTTCTTAACTGGAAAATTGTTGTTAAAACTTTCCAACCCATCCCAGCCCACACACACACACACACACACACCACACACACACACACACACACACACACACACATGGTTTCATGCTGATATACATTTTATTACAGTAATCAGTAAGAAAGAAGGGAGACAGAAGAAAGGCAGAAGAATCAAGAATAAACATCAGCAGGAGGTGAAGTTCCTCTCCCTGCATGCCCACTGGAGGGCGCTGTAGTTTAGCTGGACTGGCGGATGACTCGGTCAATGAACTGGATGTAGCTGAGCACACGCGTGTACACAGCAGGGTTGTTAGGCATGGCACAGCCTGGGTAAGCAAAACTCACCACCCCCACCTGGATAAACCTCCCATTCAACTCACACACCAAGGGGTCACCGTACACCCCCCCCCCCCCCCCCCCCCCCACACACACACACACACACACACAAATCAATTTTGTTTTCATACAAAACTCAAATAAGCAATTATTTCTATTACAGTAAATACAGCAGCACTCTCTCACACAAACACACACTCAAACACACACACACACACACACACACACACACACACAGAGAGAGAGAGAGAGAGAGGACACAGAAGCAATTACATAAACATGAACCCTAAGGCTGCACTCCAACACAATTGGTGTGTGTGTGTGTGTGTGTGTGTGTGTGTGTGCATGTGAAAAGGTCCAACAGGCATATCTGCACTCCAAAGTTCCCCATCAGACAAAGCCATTTCTCATTTACAGTAAAAACACAAGCACGCGCACACACACACACACACACACACACACACACACACACACACACACACACACACACACACACAGCACACACACACACACACAGCACACAGCCACACACCATTGTCAGCCACTCTGCCCCATCCGGTGACCCAGCACTCAGATGCTGTTTTCAGACCGGCAAGCCCAGTGCCGGAGCCGGTTCCCGCACTAGTTACAGCTGGAACCAAAGTGCTGGCCCGAGAACAGCCCGTGTCCATACCAATTTATGTGAGCCCATGACGCATTATCCACAAAGGGCGTCGCTTCGCCACAAATGCAAACAGATTAGTATATTACTTTTACTAATGCTGCCGTCTAACATCTGATGGAAATGTGTGAACGGCACCTCTACCAACTGTACCACCACCGCACCAACATCTGATGGAAATGTGTGAATCTCCAAATATTAAGCACTATGTGCTTATTTCTTTCGTTTGCTAATCGCTGTTCAAACTCATTTTCACTTGATTTCACTCATTATCCCCGGCTCACATTTCCTTGATTTGTTTATTTTCCGCTTTGACCCCAATTTAACCTGGTGAAGTTTTGGCTTTGAAAAACCAAGTTTTACTTGGGTGCCAGATGGGAACCACGTTTGCGGTTCCCGAACGCTCTGATATTTGGTGTGAACACGACGGCCGGTTCAAGATGAAGTGCGGGAACCAGCACCGGCACGGTTCTCTATCTGAGTGAAAGCGGTAAGAGTTGGTGTTGAAGAAGTCAGTAGGAGTGGGCAGAGAAAATCCCCCCCCCCCCCCCCAAAAAAAAAAAAAAATGAAAAAGAAAAAAATAAAATCCAAAAATAATAAGTCAAAGTCAATAAATAAACTTAACCAAAATAATTTCCATAACTCAAATAATAAATGCAAGCTAATTTCATTGGCATATTCAACACACATGTCTGTTCACAGGTGCTCTGTGGCCCACCTAAGACCAACTAACTTCAGCCATGTTTGTAAAGTTACAGTAAACTTCGCATGACTGTTTTCGAAGAAGGCTATTGCTTGGTGAAGAAGTGCAACTTCAAATACGGTTTTGGAGTTTGGAAATTTTAAAGATGACAACGTGAGTCATGTTTCTTGATTGGCTGTTGTCTGGAAAATCGCTTGCGACTTCTCCAAATATCTAACATGCTAAATGTCCCCCGACAACTTGCGTCGAGCCCGCGACTGCCCTAAATCGTGTCGGATAGTTGTTCACACATGACGACTTGCGCTCGCAGATCCACTGCCGAGTTTCCCTGCGACCACCTGTGATTTCTAATCAACCCTGCGACCTCAGAATCGGCTCTAAAATCGTGTAATGTGAACTTGGCTTTAGACTGAAAGGCCTTGGTGAACATGTTTTTTTGATGATGGTACTAGGTGTAATAATACAGTGAACAATGTCATGTTGTAACTAGGGTTTTTTTTTTCCTTTTGAGGCTGTTTCTACCTGGGTGTAACTGGTTGTTATAGGGCTCCCTTGTCCTGTACATTGAAATGGCCTTGCACACACACACACACACACACACACACACACACACACACACACACACACACACACACACACACACACACACACACACACACACACACCTATGCTTACACACACACTGATTTGTTGGATATGTTCTGTAGTCAGTCCCCCAGGATTTTGTGGGCCTTTTTTGAGATTATAGTGATTTTGCGGCAGGTTTTCTGAGGCGGAAGTTGTGATTATTTTTTTTTAAGCACCACTATGACGTTTTTGAGGTGTTTGATGATGGTACTAGGTGTAGCAATGCAGTGAACAATGCCATGTTTTAACTAGTTTTTTTTTTTTCTCTTTGTTTCTACCTGGGTGTAACTTCACGTTCAGGTGCCCGGCCTGTCACAACTCATGCGTGACTTTTATTTAATTAAGTTTAACTTGACAGTCAACATAACTCTTCGAGACCTCTTGATGAACAAATGACATATAATTGACAGGCATGTACAGAATGTGACAATGGCATTATCAGAGATCAGATATTCATTTAAGACACACGTATAACACTTGGAATTACAAACACTTTCTCTTTCACTCAATCTCAATTCGCGTATGTACTGCGCACGCAGAAACAGGTTGTTATTAAACTAGACGTACCGCAAGGCAGAACAAAATATGACCGCCGCTCAGTTCTGCACATTCTCTGCATGATGCTTGTCAACTTGTTTGTATCTCACTCATGTGTATATAAATGCGTGTCTGCATTGTGTGTGTGTGCGTGTGAATGTGTGTGTGTGTGTGTGTGAATGTGTGTGTGTGTATCCGTGCCCATGTGTGCTTGTGTGTATGCAGTTATATGTGAGCACATATGATGTAAATGATCCTTTGAATTTTGAGGATTTGTAACAATTCAGAGGAGAGTTTACATTAAAAGCATTCAAATTAATTCAATGATGTTGAATTGAAATGTTGATGAAAACTTTATTGTTTAAAACAATCATTTATGGCAATAATCCACATGTAGTTCCACATCTTCACATTTTTCCACCCTGTGTTTACATAGTCAGAGAAATACCTATGTTTAAATAACAATTGGAACTAATAACAATAATATCAATAACATATAACTGTGTGTGTTAACATGTGTGTGCATGTCTGTGTATGTGGATTTGTGTGTGTGTGGGCATGTGTGTATCTGTGTGTGTGCATGTCAGTGTATGTGCATTGTGTGTGTGTGTGTGTGTGTGTGTGTGTGTGTGTATGTGAGAGAGAGAGAGAGATATATATAGTAGGCCTATCATCCCAAACCAGTAACCCTTCGCTTGATAGCACCATCTACAGGTCAATGGTTGTACAGTCATTAAATGTACATATAAATTCATTTATTTTATAGTCCCCATGGATGAAATTCCACAAAACTTGACATATTCCCACAAGATGTCAGGTTCATCATACACATTAAATTTGGTGCAGTTCATAACATCTGATCTAAAGATAGGGGCAATTAAAGCAGTATAATATTGCATTTTCATTTTTTACCATGGGGGTGCAAATCACAAATGACTGGTTATAAGCTAAGTTGATGTGGGCTCTTGAGACCAACATTCCATAAACATTTAATCATCCTTTAATGTCACGGGTCAGGTAGTTCTTTAGGAAAAACTACATTTGCACAAAGATGGTTAGGAAAAACTACATTTCCGTAAAAGTCTACTGGGGCTACATGCCCACCAAGTTTCATGTGCCCCGGTGTTACGGTGTCCCGGGAATCATTGACCAAAAATTCAGTAAGTAGATGACGGGAAAGAGAAAAAAAACGTTGACAATCACTATATGACCTCTAGCGACGGTCATAATAAAATCATATTTTCTTTTCATTTTTTCTATCTTTTTTTTTTTTTTTACTAGGGCACAGCTGATTTTTGCTGTTCTTGGGAACGTGCCCCAATAAAAAAAAGGCCTAGTGATGCACCTAGCCTAAACTCAGCCATCCCTGTACATACTGTATATATAAAGAAGAGCATTTTCTTTGTGATGTTGATAATTCTATCGGTTTAGTAGTTCTTGTACACTTTTAGGTGGAAAATGAGTAAATTACCCCAACATGGTGGATATGTTGATGAAAGGTAGGTGTTTTTTTTTTTTTTGGGGGGGGGGGGGGGGGTCCTGTACCTTGAACACACACTGATAGCCTTGCTCTTCCCAAATCTCAGCTCAATTTGATTTGTTGGATATGTTCAAGATTTTGTGGGCCTTTTTTGTTCTAGTTGTGATAAAAAATGGGTGATTTTGCGGAAGGTTTTCTTCGGCGGAAGTTGCGTTTATTTTAGGCATTTTATTGCAAAAAAGCCACCAAAATGTGTGGAAAGTTGGTATTTTTAAGCATGTTGGATGTTGGTACTAGGTGTAGCAATGCAGTGAACCAAGTCCATGTTGTAACGAGGGTTTTCTTTTCCTTTTGAGGTTGTTTCTACCTGGGTGTAACTTACATTCAGGTGCCCTGCCTGTCGCAACTCATGCGTGACTTAAATTAAGTGTAACTTGATAGTCAATATAGCTCTTTGAGACCTCTTGATTAACAAATTACATATAATTACCAGGCATGTACAGAATGTGCCAAAACCAGGGGCGTCACTAGAGATGAAGCTTTACTGGGGCACAGGCCTCAACCCTCTCTTATCTCTCCTCATCCACCTTTAGGCTACAACACGTGTAACACTTGGAATTACTGAAAAGTTACAGCGGAAGTTGTGAACATTTTAGCAAGAAATAAATGCATTTTATTGCAATAAAATAGCGGCAGCTGGCAAAACTTCTGGTTGCTATTTTTTTAAGCACCACTATGCGGTTCTTGGTGTGTTTGATGATGGTGTGTTGATAAGGGTTTGATAGCAATGCAGTGAACAATGCCATGTTGAAACTAGATTTTTTTATTTTATTTTGAGGTGGTTTCTACCTGGGTGTAACTTCACATACAGGTGCCCTGCCGCCGGCGTCGCAACTCATCCGTGACTTTTATTTAATTAAGTTTAACTTGATCAGGGTATATACAGGAATCCTGGTGGTGAATTTACTACCATTTACTACCTTTTTTCCTACCTTTTACAATATTTTTACTACCTCCACAACATCTAGCAGCGCACTTTTTTTTTTTCTTTGGGGGCGGTGGCATCCTACATATTCCGACAATTTTGGTACGATCAGTGATCCAGAACACAGTCTGGAATTTATGTTGTGTCTTTGTCCACATTGCCTTGGCGGAGGACTGCGCTCTCTCAGTGCTTTTCTAGTTTGTCAATATTAGGCTATGCCGCCAAAGTTTGAAAACCCACGATGATTCTTTCTGGTTACAATACATACAGTAGAAGTAGATACCCTAAATTACAGGAGCCTGGATAGGATCCCCCCACCCCTCTCTCTTTCCTTATGCAACCTACTGTACATGTTCGGGGACACTTGACACATGACAAAAATGCAACTAAAATCTGAAATATCTATTTTTGCTTTAGTCCAGTGGTTCTCAAACTTTTTGAGCTCAAGGCACCCCCATCAACATGTTTTGCATTCACAGCACCCCTAAATTACTGTAAATTCTTGCGTATGATAGAGCTTACTTGTGTCAGGACACCGTATTAGGCTCAACACTTTAACTTTCAGGATCATATATATTACTGTTCTGAATATGTTTATTATTTACCTTTATATTTATCACTCATGTGGACATATAAGGTTACACGGGGCTCATCATAAGAGAACAGGATTGGGTGAGAGCCGTCTGGCCTTTCCCCATTCAATTTCTCATGACTCCTATGCGCAATTCAGCGCACAGGCAGGCGCATGCTGACAATAGCTTCAGTGATCTTTCCACATTTCTTTGAAATACTCAAAATCACTGTATGTTTGAAACACTTTTAAAAAAAATAATTACTGACGTGCTATTTGGCTATATTTTCTTAAATCTAGCCTCATTCATAGCACTGGTGATTTGCAAAGTCAAGCTATAGCTAGCAAAAATGACGGTTCATTTGAAATCGTTTTGATCCCTACGGGGCTTTGACGGATAATGTAGCCGAAATGTATGGCATTACGAGGCAAAGACTAGTGAGCGGATATGAAAACATGAAGTAGGCTATGCCCTCAAAAGACAGAGTGGAAGTAATTTAGACATCTAAATGGGAACTTTTTAACAGATGACAGACAAATTCAACATCAAAATTTAAAATGTTTTGTGGCTCCCCTCTTGCGCTTCGGCAGAACGGTTTGACAATAACTAGGCTGTAGGGGTTTAGCGAAAGGATAGATAGTCTCGATGGATATTCTCATCCGTAATGACCTGCTTCACCCACTGTCTCTCGTGCTACATTTATCCTCATGGGTGTTTTAAGTCCTTAATGACGTGACAGACAACAAAAAAGGGACGACAGTTTCACTCATAGCCTTTTACCTCAAGTCGTCTAATCTTCATAGCCTTTGTTACTGTTCCTTTGTTTGAAATGAACTAATAGCGAACTTGCGAAGAGATCTGGCAGGTAGCCTACCCAGATTGATTGAGCACGCGTGAGGTAGGCAGGCGTGACATCATCTGCAGCTTATCACTCAGGTTCCACTCGCAACGCAAAATAATACAGTAGGCGAAGTCCACAGAAGTTTAGTAATTTAAGGAGTTAGGATGGATGTAAGTTAAACATTGAAAAATTCATAGCGTCATTTGGATGGGGGCTCAAAAATTTACTACCTTGTCAGGTGACGCTTCTTACTTTTTACTACTTTTTACTGGCCTTAATTTGACCTGATTTCATTTACTACCTTTTACAACTTTTTACAAACCCGCGGACACCCTGTTGATAGTCAACATTCTGTAGCTCTTTGAAACCTATTACCAGGCATGTCGGCTACTGGATGTGCCATACAGGTTGCACCACTGCTAGGTACATACATTGCAACAGTGATACTGTGAAAGTCTTACTGACACAAGTTGTGTTCAATGGGGCAAATGCGCTCAAACAGGTTTTATGACCTGATTAGATAAAATTTCTAAATTAAAAAAAAAAAAAAAAACTTAATTCAAATAAATAATCCAGTTTGGTTTTATAAAAACTTATTTCATTGTTATATCTGATGATATTTCTTCAGGTAAGCTTATTTAAGGAGGGATTTCCTTATTTTGTTGGATTTTCATGAAAAATCCTTAAAAACGATTGTCATTTCTAAGCATACATGTGATTTAACAAAGGTAAAGAGAATATATTTGACCCCTGTTTTGTTTATTGTACTTGCAATTGAGTTGAAGTAAACATTTGCAGAATATTTTCACAAAGAAATATTTGTTTATGTTAAATTAAAAGGCCTTAAATGCAATGGGTCCACTAGACCTGGAATGATGTCCTGTGTAACAAAAAAACAAAGACCCTATGAGGGTTAATGTGCATGTTTCTATGTGTTTTCCTGTTAAGATGACATCAAATGCCTAAGGCTTTTTTCAAAGTAGGATTGTTCATAAAATATCAAGAGTGACTTCATGGCATTGATTTCTTCTACTAATTTTCATTTGTTTGTGCGTCAACTGTTCTTACTCCATTTTTTGTCTGTGTAAAAGTGTTGCACCAATAAAATTGAGTAATCCTATCATTTTACTTTTTACAGTGTAAGTAGGCTACTAAGAAAGTACAAGGCAGGAACTGAACTCAATAGAGAAAGCAATTTTGAAGAGGTGTCTTCAATAGTTTTGAATGTGGAAAGTATTTTGCATTTCATAGTCACAATGCCAGGGGCACTGCTACAGTATTAGTAAATGTTGGCAAGGTGGCTGTCTAAATTACAAAGTGCTGGGGGAGACCCTGCTGTGCCAGTCAAACTGGTTTTGAGATTACAATATTCATGACAATATTCACTATACAGTCAAAGCTACTTCCCCCTAAGCTACCTGACAACAACTACTCTTCTGTACAGGTAGCCCATACAGTTGAAGACACTGTGTTGTGCTGTTCGTTCTTTGCTCCAGTAGATATTGTGGCAGTGAATTTTGGATGTATGAGAGTCCAAGATGAAAATGCAACAAACAAGCCCATAAAGTAAGAGTGCCAAATAGGCCTGGGCGATACAGCATGGCTGACCACTCCCTTGTCTATTGCTGACAGCAAAGACAGTATGCTATTACATTTTCAGATGCACCACATATATTCATAGACCGTTAAAAAACAACAGGTAAAACCAGTTATTTAAAAAAAAGTTCTATAGCTACACTAGAATACTAATTTCCCCAATCATCTACTATTCTCAAATATTTCTCAGATATTTTATGATGTGTTTCTTTGTATCTAAAGCTTTTAAATGTTTCATCGCAACTGAAGACCCCCCCGCACACACACACACCTGCAATCTCACATGAGTAGCACAATTAAATGTAAAGCACCAGAACACGACTAGCTAACTAAAAGAATGAAAAACAATGTGTAATCTGTATGTTCATAGAAGCCCAGAAAAAAAGTCTTGTGCTTCTTTTATCTTGAATTCAGCCCAACTTTATTAACCCTTTGTAGGTCACCCCCAAAAAATATTTATGAAAAAATTATTTTTTTTGTCTTTTCCAGCTCTAGTAAGCTCCAATAACAAGAATCAATGATTTTTTTTCTCAATCGTGTTGTGAACCTCTACCAAACGGTTGAGATGACCGTAAGGGGTGCATTTTACGGAACACTGGAAACATATAGATAAAAATAGATATACAGCTATAAAACTTTGTATATATGCATATTTCTGCATACAATCACATTACAAAGTGCTCTTTATTGCTTTTTCAGCAAAATTATCTACTTTTGTAATAGGCTCCTATTAAACACCATACTAATGGCGATCCCATTGAAATGCATTGGTACATTCTTCCAAGCCCAATAACCAAGGACAGGCTGGGCCAAAAACTTTGAAATAGCATTTGCCATATAGGTCTTAAATATCTAAACATGCAAAAACCAAATGAGTATGTTTATTACTATGAAAATATGGATTTTTGGGGAGAGGAGACTCGCCCCCATTGAATACCATTATAATATCGGATATATATAATATACCCTACACTCCCTTGAAATGCTTAAGTATACCATCTAAGGGTGTGGAGGGCATTTTTAGGACCTAGTGTACCCAACCATGGAGTGAAAAAAATTTCTATGAAGAGATTCAATGATTTTTTGATACTTGACATAACAGCCTATTAATTTCCATTCACTGAATTATGACCCTTTAGGGACATCTCAACCGTTTGGTAGAGATTCAAGATTCAAGATTCAAGAGTGTTTATTTGTCACATACATAGTCTACTATTGTAGGCTAGTAGTGAAATGGCATGGAAAAAGATAGATTATGATACAGGAATAGATAAGCAAAATAAAACAAAATAAAGCAAAAATCAATACATAAATAAAATAAGATAATAAGATAATATTAATATTGTGGAGAAGACATAGGCTACATAAAGTTCACCAGGATCATATGGCTTATCAAGATCCGCCTTCGATGATCACAGGATGGATGGAGGAGAGGGGCGAGACGTGTAGGCTGGTGGGAGATCTCTCTCAGCAGAGATGGGGACAACGGCAGCCTCCGATGTAGGCTAACCTAGATCTTGTTGTAGGCAAGTCGAGCGATCAGTCAGCAGGCGGCCGTAGATGACATTTTCGGCCCGCCAGCGCAAGGTGATCCAGCTCGACATCGGAGACAATCGGGGGCAGCGGCACTTCGGATGTAGTCCTAGCCATCTGACTGCTGAAACGATGTTGGTCCAGCTTTTCTGGCCACTGCCGCATCTCACCCTCTTGTCCTAGTCCTTCTCTGCCGGCTACACGTAGGCTACAGCACCATCAGCTGAATACGAGCGCTTGTTAGCCCTCTCTCCTCACGCAAACAGGTATTCAGAAGCGCTGCATTATTTGAATATCGGAGCAGACGCATACAAGACAGCCACAGTCCAAAATGTCCAAACAAAAACAAACAAACAAAAAAAGCCATATAAAAAGCAATGGATAGTAACAGAAAATAAGAGGTAATGTCTACAGCACTCCACAAGCAAAAATAAAAAAACGAAAACTACGGAAAAAGGGTGAAAATAAGTGAAAAAAATAGGGGAGCTAAGTTCAGGCAAGCCGCCGCGCAGCGCCATCTCCATAGCAAAGAGCATAATTTCACAAAATTATTAAATACTCAAAACGTGTATTTTTGCATGAAAATTGATATGTGTGTTCAATGGACTGTTTTTAACAATATTAAACAGGAAAAAACTCCTATACTTGGAAAATATGGAAAAATTGATAATATGTATAATGGCTGAATTTATGAAATTCCGTATTTTGAAGTCATACAAGCTAAAATGGCATGGCTTTAAAATAAATAGAGCTACTGAGCAAGTTTTTTGTATTTAATATATAGTATCCAAGTAGTATAGATGATTCCATGTGATTTAATTAAGGATGGTTTGGTTTTTATCAAAATATGAGGAGTTAAAAGTTGCTCTACCAAACGGTTGAGCAAACCTATAAAGGGTTAATTCATTAATATGTCAATGATGCATCATCTTCAATTGGTATAACTTCAAACCATACTGTCCTACTTTTTTATCTTGTATGGGCTGGTATGAGTTAGACACCAGAACCTACAACTTGTTTATGACATTACTGAGCAATTATTGCTTTTCATGCCATTGACACCATACCACACCCTTATCACAGATTAAAATGATGTGCTCAACTAAACCACGCCCTCTGGGTTTGGTAGATTTGTGTAACCAGATGGCAAACTCCTAATGACTCCCTGCCACAGAGATCTTTCAAAGAATTGGACTGAGGCTGAATTTACCAAAAATAGAAAAATATTTATTTTACATAGGCACTATTAAAAAGTTGCGGACCAGTCACAACATGTTGCAATAGAACACCGGTATAGTAGGCTTGTTACCAATAACCAAAACTAGTAGCACCCTCAATAAGAAAGGCATACACGGCAGCTAGTGACTCACTCAATAAGAAAGGCATGTACAGCAGCTAGTGACTCACTCAATAAGAAAGGCATACACAGCAGCTAGTGATTCACACAGGAAGAAAGGCATATACAGCAGCTAGTGACTCACTCAATAAGAAAGGCATACACAGCAGCTAGTGATTCACACAGTAAGAAAGGCATACACAGCAACCTTACACTAAAGGCCTAACCTATCCAGTGACCTATAGCCTACAAGAAGTGATCCTGGTTCCCCAACTTTAAAAGAAACAAAACAAAACAAAAGAAAAGAAATAAAGTGGTTGGAGGTATAACTATGTAATAATACACAGGGGAAAAGCGGCAATTATCTGCCCATTCGTTGTTTGCAGAAGCTAAAAGACAAAAGCATATACAATAATCAATCACTTTTAGACAGTATTTCTACACACTGTTAATTCTCCCATCTTTTGCTTTTACAATACCCATTAACATCACATTTACAATGGCATGGTTTAACCTTTAATAATTGCCACACAGACTCAATAAATATCCTTATAAATACCCATTTCCTGTCTTAATAAATAACATCTGCAATAAAGATGCAAAGTGTTTTGTTATTTACATATTTACGGAGTGCTATTGTGTCCTGTATGTTGTGTGTGTTTCGTGTGTGCAATATGAGTGTGCATGCTCACCGATGTAACTCGGAATGACTGCACATTCACGTCCCCAATCGCTCCGGTTGTACCGTTCTCACTCGCGAACCCTGACAGCGCGAGGTGGGGGCTTCACAGCCGCCAGTATTCCCTTACACGGAAGCTACGAAGGGGAAAAAACAACTTAAGGAACTGTGCAATTATATGCTATGAGTAGCGGTCAACTGAAAGTGCTTACCAGTCAGACTTCAACGCCTAGGTTTTGCTGTATGCGTGAATGTTCTTACGACTCCAAAAAGGATAAAGTTTAGCTATTATTAGTGAAACAAACAACTGAATGGCGGCTCGCATGTGGGTGGCTCAGCTTACGTTTTGCTCTGAAAGGACGCTGCTCGCCATCTTCCTCTCTTTTACCTGTGTCAGTCCCTCGCGGGCTGACACCGGCCTGAATGAATGAACTCCCTCTACAGGGACGGAGTATAGGTAAGCCCCCTCCCTGCACGCATTTAAGTCACCCGGTTACACTCACCCCAGCTTTAAAAGTTTGCCGTCCCGGCAACGACTTCCTTCCCCCTCCCCCTACTCCAAAGCCTTTCTAAAGCCTTCTAGGGGCAATGGGGGCTATGGTCTGTTCTCCCTAGCATTAGCTTGGCCAAGGGTAGTTCTTGGCAGATGGTATGGGTTACTATGCTGTCCTCTGGTCATCCTTGCTGAACGTCTAGGTGAATCGGAGCTGGAAGAGGAGTCCTGCTCGGCATCCAGCTGCCCCCTGCTGGTATTAGGGCTTGTGTGGTTCTCTCCTGCCTCCTGAGAAAGATTAGGAGTCCCATCTTCCACTGTTCCATAGTCAACCTCATGGCAGGTTTCCGGCAGCCTAGATGATGGAGAGGAAGGGTCAGTTTGAATGTCCGCTTGTCGTGAACGCCTGGCTGGACTAGCCGGAGGTTCCAGCAGGAGTACGTCGCGGTCCTCTTCCTCACTTTCTTCTGCCAATGGATGACATGGTCCAGTGTTGTCTGGTGTGCGAAGGGGTTTAGGATCTGATCGAGCATTTGTTGGTATGACTCAAAGTTCTGTTCTATGGATGTTCTTTTCCGATCCGACCCCCTCTATAGGACAGATCCGATACACCCTCCCATCCGGGTCCAAGGCTTCTAGCACTCTGTAGACCGTGGAATCCCAGAAATCATGGATCTTATGGCGCCCCAGTGGATGGTTCCGTCGAAGGACTAAAGTGCCAGGGGCTAGAGGTGGGCTTCCTCTAGGGGTCACCTGTCGGTTTCGCCGCTCAGCAGCAAGTGTTAGCTGGTCCCGGGCATGTGCATACATAGCTGTAAGGCTATCTTGGTGCCGTTGCATCCAGTCACAAACATTACCCTCATTTAGGTCTTCGTCTGCCTTGCCCAGTAAGAAATCCACTGGAAGGTGCACCTTTTGTCCAAACATCAGTTCGAAGGGGGAATGACCCGTAGAGGCGTGCTGGGTCGTGTTGTATGCGAACAGGACTTGCGGTAAAGCTTGGGGCCACTTGCGCTTCTGGTCCGGGGGCAACGAGCGAAGGAGGTCGTGGAGCGTGCGATTAAACCTCTCACACTGCCCGTTGCCCTCGGGATGGTATGGCGTCGTCCGACTCTTTGTGATGTTATACAACCGGCACAGCTGCTTTATCAGGTCCCCTTCAAAACTCCTTCCTTGATCACTGTGTAGTCGCCTTGGTACCCCATAGCGGAAGAACCAGCCTTCGGTGAGTATTTTGGCCACAGTGCTTGCCCTCTGGTCACACGCTGGATATGCCTGTGAGAATTTTGAGAACACATCAGTAGCGATCAGAACATGTTCCCTACCATCTGTAGACATCTCCAGGGTTGTAAAGTCAATCGCTACCACATCAAGGGGTCTAAAAGCAAGTAGGTTGCCTGGAAATGTTCGTGCTTGGGGTCGGACAGCTTTTGCCACAATACAGCGGCCACACTCTTGGCAGTATTTTTCAATCTCCCCCGACATCCCAGGCCAAAAACATCTTTCCCGGACTAAGCTACTTGTTCGCTCTATCCCTTGATGTCCATGGTCATCATGGAGGGCTTTCAAGATTTCTTGTTTTAGGCTCTGTGGTAGCAATAGCTGGAGTGTTTCCTTACTGTCTCCCGGTAGCCGGACACTACGGTACAGTACTCCTTCCTGGCATCGGATCCTTGGCCACTGGTGGAACAGTTTCTGTGTCCCTGGGGGCAGGGCTGCGCGCACGGCTCTCGGTGGCACGGCCCCCTCCTTCCAAATCCGGCTGAAGGGTCCAATGACTGGATCCTCCATTTGCAGGGCCAACAGGTTGGTCTTTGGCCTGATCGGGAAGGCGTTGGTCTCTTGGCACAAGACACTTGAATCCCATCCACTCGTGTCCTGGGGCAACGGGGGAACTGGCAGGCCTAAGGCCACTGCATTAATGGACACGGGGGCAGGCAGTCTGGAGAGGACGTCAACATTTGTATTGACTGAACCTGGGCGGTATTTGATCTCAAAATCAAACATGGCCAGCTCAGAAGCCCAGCGGTGTTCGGTGGCTCCTAACTTGCCGGTCTGTAAGTAGCTTAATGGGCTATTATCAGTGTATACCGTGAACTTTGCTCCTAGCAGATATTCCTTAAACTTGCTGGTCACTGCCCATTTAAGGGCTAGAAATTCAAGCTTACGGGAGCTGTAGTTTGACATATTCTTCTCTGTGGGGCGTAAACCCCTGCTAGCAAACGCAATGGGCTTTCTTTGTCCATCTTGCTCTTGTGCCAAGACGGCACCAAGCCCCGCATGACTTGCGTCGATTTCCAACACAAAGGGCTTGGTGAAATCTGCGTAGGCTAGAACTGGAGCACTAGTCAAACAGTCTTTTAAGAGCTGGAAGTTCTGTTCGCAGTCTGGAGTCCACGCTTGCCCCAAGGTATTGGTCCGACCCCTTGCCCTACCTTGGCCTGCCTCCACCTGAGCGACTACTTGGTGCAGTGGCGCAGCCATTTTAGCAAACCCTTGCACAAACCGACGATAGTAGGATGCAAATCCCAGAAAAGATCTTACTTCTTTTGTGGTGGTGGGCCGTTTCCATTCAGCAACAGCTTTTACTTTGTCTGGATCGGTGGCTACCCCAGAGGCAGAGACCACATACCCCAAGTACTTCACCTCTTTCTGGAAGAAGTGACATTTGGCCATCTTCAATTTGAGGTGGTTGTTCTGCAGCCGAGAAAGGACGAGTTCTAAACGCTTCAAGTGCTGTTCGAAAGAGGTGGAGAAGATGATGATGTCATCTAAATATAGTAATAACGACTGAAAACTTTGATCACCGAAAATCCTTTCCATGAGCCTTTGGAAAGTGCTTGGTGAGTTGCAAAGGCCAAAAGGCATTCTATTGAATTCGAACAGCCCAAACGGCGTGCAGAACGCAGTCTTGGCTTTGTCTACCTCTGCCACTGCCACTTGGTTGTAGCCACTTGCGAGGTCTAATGTTGAAAACCACTGCGCTCCGGTTAATGCATCCAAAGATTCGTCGATACGGGGCAAGGGGTAAGCGTCTTTCCTGGTTTTAGCGTTGAGGAGTCGGTAGTCTACACAGAGCCTTATGTCGCCCCCTTTCTTTTGGACGATCACTATGGGCGATGAGTAGGGGCTGGAACTCGGCCTGGCTATCCCGGCATCCACTAGCTGCTGGATGTGTGCTTTAACTTGCTCATACTGTGTGGGGGAAGTCTGCGATATCTCTGCCGCACTGGGACGTCATCAGACAGGTGGATACGGTGCTCTACCAAAGTAGTACACCCCAGGTCGCCCTCCCCTTGGCTAAAGACACCGCTGTACTTGCGCAGCAACTCCTTGCCCCGTTGTTCCTGCTCCACGGACAATGTAGGCCAAGCCATGCTGGACAGGTCAAGAGTGGGGTTAGCCTGCGCCTCTGCTGACTGGATAACAGCGACCTGGCCCCCACTGCCCCCTTTGACAATGCTAACAGCACACCCCATTGACATTACTTGAACTAAATGGAGCTCCCCTAGTAATGTATGTGGCTGAAGCCATAGGTCTTGTGAGCTGACATTTGTAACAGGTATTTCCACCATTCCCTTATTGACTGATAACAACGCCTTAGAGATCAAAATCCCTACAGGTAAAGCAGTCTCTTCGCTAGGTGGCTCTAGCAGTACCGATTGCAAAGATAAGTTAGCGGCACTAGGACAGACGATGGGGAGAAGTTTTATGGACCCTTTGGGAATGAACACTGCTGGTCCCTGAACCCTCGCCCTCCCTAAATACCCCTTGCTCTGAAGTTTCTCAATGGACTGGCATGTAGAGAAGGCCTGCTGCCATAATTTGTTTTCTCCGCGAGGATGAGGTTGTTGAAGTAATATGTGTGTATCAAACAGCTCTTTATAACAACACTGGATAATATTCATCCCCAGTAGCCCCGGGACTGTCTGTTTTTGCTGGCTAGTAAAGGGGTCAACAGGGTTACGCACGACTAAAATTCCCATCTTTGGAAGAGTTTTGCCCATCAATGTAATATCCAACTCAAGGTAGCCTGCGTACGGGATGTCATAACCATTTGCTGCTCGCAACTGAAGCCAATTACAGGACCTGAGGGATTCGTCTGACTGGAAGTGTTCAAAGAAAAATGTCTCTGTTATCGTAGAAACCATGGAGCCTGTGTCGAGTAGGCACGCAACCTCCTTCCCCCCCATTAACACGTGAACTACTGGGCACCGACCTATAAGTTGTGGTTTACCAACCTCATTTAAAGGACCTGAGCCTAACTGCGCCCCTTCCGGTGTTTGGCTCCCCACACCAGAGGGCGCTAGTTTCCCTGCAGCTGCTGCTGGGTCGTTGAATCTGCAAACTGATTGTGAGTTGAAACCCCTTGTACCATCCCCCGACTTCCCACGTCAGTTGCATCAATATTAACCCGGCAATATTTAGCAATATGGCCTGCCTTGTTGCAGCGGAGGCAAATTGGTTTGCCATCGGGCTGAAATCTGTAGGTTTTAGAGCTACCCCCTGTACCCCTCAAATTACTTTGTGGGCGAGCTGAATGAAGCTGTGATAGTATAGTGTCTAGCTGAATTTGCTGACGGCGCAGACATTCCTTTATCTCTGCCATTTCTGTATCGGTAGCTGATATTGCGTTAGAATTTGCCCCCTCACTCTCTCCAGTAGAAGCGTGCATATCAAACGAAAAAGCTCTAGGTCTAGGCCTCGTCCCTTGTTTCCCTTCCTCCATCCACTTAATGGCAATGCCACGGAGTGTGAGAAAGCTCATGTCAGCATCCAATACTAATCGTCTTTTCAATTCTCGTCTTAACATATCATCATTCACATTTTCAACAAACTGGTCACGTAATACCCTGTCAGAGTTTAAAATACCCCCCGGTGTCTTTTTTACTACTGCATCCATTAATGTTTTCAGAGCATGTGAAAAATCACGCAAGGACTCTCCCTCTTTTTGATGACGCTGGAAAAAGGACAGTTGTGCAGCGACATAAGATTGTGAACAACTGAAATTATCACTCAGGATTTTTAAAATCTTTTCTGCAGTATCTCTATTGGAGGTCTCATGGAAATCAACTTCTGCTTTTGCCCCCCATCAAGGTGATCATACAGAAACAACACTTGCTCCGCATTAGACATTCGTCTGGCCTCTAAACATCTACGAGCTTCTGTAATCCATTGGTCTACAGTAACAAGATCAACAGACAATTTACCAGTGAACTTGGAGCACTTACGTTCTCTTGGGACATAAACATAACGTGCTTGTACTTCAGGTGTTGGTACATTACTGGAAGTAGACTGTTCAGGCCTGGCCGAGGCAGATGTACGTGAGTCTGTGTTGGAGGCAGATGCATTAGTCCCATTATTTCTGTCCCGCTCCTGAGTTTTTAACTGTTCATTTTCAGCCTGCAGCTGACGAATTTGTTCCAACAGGTTCTGGAGGTCTTCCATCCCATCAGGCACTGTAGACATGATTGACCTGGATACAGTCCTAGGTGCGTGCTGACAGTGAACCTCCCACCACGTCCTTGTCGCCTGGTTAACTGCCGCTTTTCCCCACCAAACTAACCTACAAACCTCCAATTTCCACCAAAAGAAAAAAAAAACACAGAAAACTACTAAGTAACAATATATTCAACCTCAGCACATCCTGCCGACTACGCCAGATGTAACCAGATGGCAAACTCCTAATGACTCCCTGCCACAGAGATCTTTCAAAGAATTGGACTGAGGCTGAATTTACCAAAAATAGAAAAATATTTATTTTACATAGGCACTATTAAAAAGTTGCGGACCAGTCACAACATGTTGCAATAGAACACCGGTATAGTAGGCTTGTTACCAATAACCAAAACTAGTAGCACCCTCAATAAGAAAGGCATACACGGCAGCTAGTGACTCACTCAATAAGAAAGGCATGTACAGCAGCTAGTGACTCACTCAATAAGAAAGGCATACACAGCAGCTAGTGATTCACACAGTAAGAAAGGCATATACAGCAGCTAGTGACTCACTCAATAAGAAAGGCATACACAGCAGCTAGTGATTCACACAGTAAGAAAGGCATACACAGCAACCTTACACTAAAGGCCTAACCTATCCAGTGACCTATAGCCTACAAGAAGTGATCCTGGTTCCCCAACTTTAAAAGAAACAAAACAAAACAAAAGAAAAGAAATAAAGTGGTTGGAGGTATAACTATGTAATAATACACAGGGGAAAAGCGGCAATTATCTGCCCATTCGTTGTTTGCAGAAGCTAAAAGACAAAAGCATATACAATAATCAATCACTTTTAGACAGTATTTCTACACACTGTTAATTCTCCCATCTTTTGCTTTTACAATACCCATTAACATCACATTTACAATGGCATGGTTTAACCTTTAATAATTGCCACACAGACTCAATAAATATCCTTATAAATACCCATTTCCTGTCTTAATAAATAACATCTGCAATAAAGATGCAAAGTGTTTTGTTATTTACATATTTACGGAGTGCTATTGTGTCCTGTATGTTGTGTGTGTTTCGTGTGTGCAATATGAGTGTGCATGCTCACCGATGTAACTCGGAATGACTGCACATTCACGTCCCCAATCGCTCCGGTTGTACCGTTCTCACTCGCGAACCCTGACAGCGCGAGGTGGGGGCTTCACAGCCGCCAGTATTCCCTTACACGGAAGCTACGAAGGGGAAAAAACAACTTAAGGAACTGTGCAATTATATGCTATGAGTAGCGGTCAACTGAAAGTGCTTACCAGTCAGACTTCAACGCCTAGGTTTTGCTGTATGCGTGAATGTTCTTACGACTCCAAAAAGGATAAAGTTTAGCTATTATTAGTGAAACAAACAACTGAATGGCGGCTCGCATGTGGGTGGCTCAGCTTACGTTTTGCTCTGAAAGGACGCTGCTCGCCATCTTCCTCTCTTTTACCTGTGTCAGTCCCTCGCGGGCTGACACCGGCCTGAATGAATGAACTCCCTCTACAGGGACGGAGTATAGGTAAGCCCCCTCCCTGCACGCATTTAAGTCACCCGGTTACATTTGTATAAGCATGAACTATGCACAGTGTGCATCACAGAGCGTGATCTTCTATAGATTTGTCAAGAACAGCTCCTGTTGTAAGGTAAGATTGGTCTAGCCAAATTATCTTATTATAGAATTGGAAGCACAATAACATGAAAATAAGTTTTCCAAATAAATTTGTATTTTCCAAAATTATTGCAAAAGCAAACATTGGCTAATTCAGTTCACTATTTTAAGGGATACAATGGTGTCCAAAGACTGATCTGGGCCCAGTTCCCCAAAACATCCTTATCGCTAAAGTAATTCTTAACCTATTTCTTTGTCTCACCTGAAACAGGTTGTTTTTAATCTTAAACCCTCCTCTTATCCACTCAAATGTATTCCTCTAAGAGTGATGAATGAGGATTTTGATAGTGTGGGACCCTCCATCCTTTCTATTATCAATTCATCACTGATCTCTGGCCAAGTGCCAAGTCATTTTAAACATGCATTTGTGCAATCTCTGCTTTAAAAGCTAGAGCTTGATGACACTGATTTAAGTTATTATAGACCCATCTCTTAATTACCATTTTTTTCCAAAAATTCTATAAAAGGTGGTCTTTCAGCAACTTCAAACCTTTCTATCAGAGAATGAGATGTTAGACATCTTCCAGTCTTGATTCAGACCTAAACACAGCAAAGATTCTGCTTTAATTAATTTGCTTTTAATTTAATTAAGTCACTAATGACTTGTTGCCATCAGTGGATGCTAAGTATAGTGCTTTACTTATGCTGCTAGATCTTAGTGCAGCCTTTGAAACAGTTGATCACTGCATTCTCAGAGAGCGCCTTGAGCACTGGGTTGGAATTTCTGGCACTGCACTGAAATGGTTTGCTTCCTTGTTAGAGGGACAAACTTTTTCGGTTTCTTTCAATGATTGCTCTTGTTCATCAGCCCCCTTATCTTATGGTGTTCCTCAGGGATCAGTGCTTAGTTGTATTTTATTCTCACTGTACATGTTGCCACTCAGTCACATTATGAAAAAGCACGGTATATCCTATCATTGCTATGCGGATAATACGCAACTATATCTTCCATTCAAATGTGCTTCCCCTGGTGCTCTTAACCCTCTGCTTGATTGTAAAAGAGATTAAACTATAACAATATTTTTTTTTTAAACTGAATGAGTCCAAAACAGAAATTTTCATCTTTGGTTCACAAAAAGCTTCAAATAGTGCAATTACTGAACTAGGGTATTTTGCCACTTATGCAAGAAATCTTGGCTTTCTACTTAACCCTGATTTTAAATTGGAGAAGCAGATTAATTCTTTTGTCAACTCATCTTTTTATCACCTCAGATTTTTAAGTAAAGCCAAAAATATGTTTTCTTATTATTATTATGACCGCTGCTAGCATAGCAAGCGTAGCGGTCATATAATGATTGTCAAAGTTTTTTTTTATTATCCCGTCATCTCCCGTCATCTACTACTACCTGAATTTTTGGTCAACGATTCCCGGGACACCGTAATACCGGGAAACACGAAACCTGGTGGTCATGTAGCCCCAGTAGACTTTTACGGAAAAATTTTGTTTGGTCCCCGGGGGCCACTCCATCTTTGAGCTGCCCCCCAGCGAAACACATAAAATGCAGTTATTCCTTAAAAACTACCTGACCCGTGACATTGAGGATGATGAAATGTTAAGTTTTGTGGAATTTCATCCATGGGGGGCTATAAAATTAATGAATTTATATGTACATTTAATGACTGTACAACCATCGACCTGTAGGTGGTGCTATTAAGCACAGGGTTATTGGTTTGGGATGATAGGCCTACTGTCTCACACACACAGGGCAGAGAATGTGCAGAACTGAGTGCCGGTCATATTTTGTATCGCCATGCGGTACATCTAGTTATTATTATTATTATTATCACCCGGTGGAATGGAATACTGTTTTCTGATTGGCTGTCAGGGTGTCCGTTATTTCTAGATAACAGGACACCTGAGGCATTGTTGGGTTAAAAAAGTTTAACCAGCGTTCTTTATCAATGCTCTTTAGAATGCAGCCTTGCGGATCTTCTTTCATAAGAAAATAGTACCCCAACCGAACAGGATAACTTCTTTCTAAACGGAGCCACATGTTTCGTTTATGTTTCAAACACTTGCTTATCATCTATACGTTTTCGTTGCAACCGGGTGATAAGCGGGATAACGGCCTTCGAGGTGTCCCGATATAGAGAGATAATGGACTTCGCGTAGGCAACAGAGGCTTCGCCGTCGGGCTGTTCTTCGCCATACGCGTCGTCCATTATCTCTCTATATCGGGACACCTCGGCGGCCGTTATCCCTTACTTATTATTATTATTATTATTATTATTATTATTATTATTATTATTATTATTATTATTATTACTACTACTACTACTACTACTACTACTTCCCCGGGTTCCCCGATATCAGTCACTCTTAGTCCATTAAGAAGACTCAAAAGATATGTCTTGCCATAGTTGTTTACTTTTCTGAGTGTGTTCACCGCACTTTTCTGAGTGTGTTCACCGCACTATCTCTTAGAGTCCTCTTTACTACGTTGTTAAGCTATCTAGCTAAGCTATCTCTTAAGATGGCAAATCCATGTTTCTGGCATTGATTGTTGTCATTTGCGCTTCCTTTGAGCATGTGTCAAAATGTCTTTTCAGGGCAGCTATTTATAAGAAATATTCAAGCAAAAATATATTTAATGTGTCAATATGGTATGTATGTGGCATGTTTATTTGGGCCCAGTGTTGCACCAATAAAATTGAGTAATCCTATGGTTTGACTTTTTACAGTGTAAGTAGGCTATAAGAAAGTACAAGGCAGGAACTGAAGTCAGTTAAGAGGCAATAGAGAAAGCAATTTTGAAGAGGTGTCTTCAATAGTTTTGAATGTGGAAAGTATTTTGCATTTCATAGTCACAATGCCAGGGGCACTGCTACAGTATTAGTAAATGTTGGCAAGGTGGCTGCCTAAATTACAAAGTGCTGGGGGAGACCCTGCTGTGCCAGTCAAACTGGTTTTGAGATTACAATATTCATGACAATATTCACTATACAGTCAAAGCTACTTCCCCCTAAGATACCTGACAACAACTACTCTTCTGTACAGGTAGCCCATACAGTTGAAGACACTGTGTTGTGCTGTTCGTTCTTTGCTCCAGTAGGTATTGTGGCAGTGAATTTTGGACGGATGAGTGTTTAAGGACCTCAAAATATTATGATTATTATTAGTAGTAGTAGTATTAGTATTAGTAGTAGTAGTAGTAGTAGTAGTAGTAGTAGTGGCTGAACACTGTATGGCAATATAAATATTTAATCTCAGCAAATATTGATAATTGCATCAAATTATTTTTCTGATCAATTTAAAAGTGCCCAGTTTAGCAAAACAATTAAAATTAAGATTTTTCTCTGTTCTTAGGGTAAAAAAAGGTTAAAGGTTGTGTAATTATTGTTTTTCATGCCACCATACCACACAGCAGATTAAAATTATGTGCTCAGCTAAACCACTCCCTATGCACTTGGTAGATTTGTCCAAGCATGAACTATGTGTTGTGTATCACAGAGTGTGATCTATAGATTTGTCTTGAACACCTCCTGTTGTAAAGTAAGATTGCTCTATCCAAATTGTCTTATTATAGAATGGGAAGCACAATTATTTGAAAATACATCAGGTCTCCGAATGTATTAATATTTTCAAAAAATGTTGCAAAAGTAAACATAGCCTTAGTTCACTTTGATAGAATGATGTCCAACAACTCGTCTGTGCAATAGGTGTATGCAAATTGTAGCCTCATATTTTAATTTTAGACTGCACAATTTAAATTTTTTTTTCCAATATAATTCATTATCTCTTATTTCATAGCACATGTTCTATTCATTTTGAAAAAAAAAAAAAAACTAAAAAAAAAACAAGGAAAAGTAAAATCATTAGCAAAACGTAGTTTGGGCAACACAAGCTCTTCTGCGTTTCCTTCCAAATATGTGTTTCCTTGGTCATATGATGCTGTCGGGCCCTTTTTTATTGGCAAATAACTTCCTGGTAATCAGTAAGCAGAACTAAAAAGGCATTTGATCATACAATCTTGTTTTTAATCACATCAGAAATATTTCACAGATTAGTTCCATCTTAACTCTGAAAGACACAGAGACTATTGTAGATGCTTTGATCCCCTTGCTCATTGATTACTGCATTAGTCTCTTTTCTTGCCTTGACCAAAAGTGCATTAAGCAACTTCAAATTGTGCAGAATTCAGCTGCCAGGCTGAACAGGAGTGATGTGGTCACAACTCTTAAGATTAAGAGTTGTGACCACATCACTCCTGTTTTAGCCTCATTGCACTGGCTCCCAGTATGTTTTAGAATTGACTACAAGATTCTCTTGATTACTTTTAAAGCTCTTCATGGCCTGTCTCCCAAATACATAGCTGATCTGCTGGTACCTTATACACCTCCACGCACTCTAGGATCTTCTGTTTGTGGTTTTTGGAGATTCCTAAGGTCAACCTAAAAACTAAAGGAAGGCTTTCAGTGTCAGGGCACCTAGGCTATGGAATGACTTCCCTAATGACATCAGATTAGCAAAGTCCCTATCCTCATTCAAGTCCTTAAAACTCACTTTTATAGGGAAGCCTTTCCTGCTTAAATGGTAGACTAAGCTTTATTTTAGTGTTAAGTGTTAATAGACGGTGGGCCGAGGGCGTTTTTCGTGTTGTTTTGTAAAAAACATCAGAAGAAAGTTTTCATCCGTGATATAAACAAATGGTATTAAGCCTAACAACATTTGTTGGCAGCTCTGGTTTGATCATCTATTGTGAAAAACAATACGTTTTAATCGTTATTTTTCTCGGGCATATGCAAGGAAATTTATAGATATAACCCAATCAAATGTCGTCATTTTGAGTCCCTGGAAAAATCAACCAATCGAGTAAGAGTTCAATAGGACCCGCCTCGGAATGTAAACACCAGTGGCATTTTCAAGACGACGTAACGTTACAAAACGTTTACTACGTCACCCATAGGGATGAATGGGAACTGTTACGTTACGTTACAAAACGTTACAACTGTTGAATTCGCCTCAGGGGCTAATTCAACAGTTTGTAACGTAACGTAATGTAACGTAACAGTTCCCATTCATCCCTATGGGTGACGTAGTAAACGTTTTGTAACGTTACGTCGTCTTGAAAATGCCACAGCTAAGAGGAATGTCAGAAAACGCTGCAAATGTCACGTTCCTGAGAGGGTTTGGAACCCAAATGCAAGGCAAAGACATCGTGCCACGAGAACTTGACTTGAAACTCAGTTTACTAGAGACTTGAGACAAACGGAACACAACTACACACAATGACGAAGCAGGGAAACACTAGAAACATGAGGCTTAAATGCACAAGACTAGAGACAATCATTAGACACAGGTGACACAGGAACAAGAGGCAGACAAGAAACAATAATCCAATGAACACGTAATCACGAGAGACAGGTGAGGGGCTGAGACACAGGAGACTAGGAACTAAAACAGGAAACACAAAGTCACATGACAAACCAGGAACTAAACAGACAAGATCACGTGACAAAACCAGGAATCACAGGGAGAAACAAGGCCAGAGACAAGGAAATACAAAGGGGGCGTGGGCACAGGGTAAACAGAAGCACATAGATACAGACGGCAAGCACGGTTAACGCCCCCAAAATGCCAGGGTGGAGTCAGCGTGGGGGATAACAGAGGCCAATTTAACATTATGGTGAATGGACAAGGTAGAGAAAGTTGCTTAACAATAAAAGATCGCTAAGTAAAATTGAACAAAGTCCATATTAGATGTTTTGTCTAATCATGACCTGTTTGCCTACTTGTGTTTAGACTAAAATAATTTTTCCATCATTTGTTTATTGCAGTTACACTAACAGAAATGTCATGAGCCGTCTCTGCTCCTGTCAAAAGTAAAGCAACTTTCAATCACAAGTCTGATTAGCTCAGTTAAGCAAGCTAAAGTTAGCTACATTTACTGTGGTGATCAATGAAGTTGGCTAGTTAGCAAGCTAATGAAGCTAACAAACATCATCTAGATTGTCATCAGTATCGCGTTTGGAGGGGTGTCAAGTTCAGAATTCACATCGGACCATCTGACCATCATTACTACCTTCAGGCATTGCCCTCAAAAATGTGTCTGGCTCCTTGTAGATGGTGCTCAGTGTAACTTGTAGCTTAGCATGCCATTGACTCCTTCACTAATTTAGGGTTTGTTTTCCCCCACATGGGGGACAGAGGAGCTGATTTTATGGGCGTGCCCGGACTTGCCGTCTGTATCTATGGCAAGACTAAGACACAGGAAACTAGAAAACACAGGACTAGACTAGAAAACACATGAAACACAAGAAACCAAAGACAAGAACCAAAGACTAGAAACTAGAGACAAAAACACAAGAGAAACACAAAGACAAAACCCGAAACCTGACAGCAAAATCCCCTTCAGATGGCTTATTTTAGATCATAGAACTTCAGATAATAGTTGTCAACCCACTTTTTGTATAAATCTTACCTTGTTCCTGTCTGGGCATGCTGCAGAATATTGACTTTATAAATCCAACGGTGAAATTCTTAATAAGAAACATGTCATCTGCTATAGTGTAGCCTAGCTATCAGCAGCAGAGGTTGAAGCAAATCGTAGGCTATCACTTGTAAGTGTAGCGGCTGTACTCTTCTTTGCATTGTGTATTAAGCTGCATTTCATTAACTCTGTTACATAAGCAAACAGTTGGCTTACAAACAATCGTTGTTACTAAAGATTACAATAAAATTGACGCTGGACCCATTGTCAGAATCTCTTCAACTTTGGTTATCATTAAGGTAGTACTTGTGTCACCAGTAGGGGCGCTACCTGCCACCTCTGCATTTTCATTTTCCCCGCGGAGCAACACGAAAACAACCCAACAAATATCTGCACAAGAGATTACTTAAGAATATTATTTTATTATTTAATTACTAAGAGGGGAAGCAGGGGTAAGGAGGAAGTCAATGAGCCTAAAGCCGAATGGGAGAGGGGCAGCAATGCTGCCCCTCTCCCATTCGGCTTTAGGCCTATTGGACTTCCTCCCTTACCCCTGCTTCCCCTCTTAGTAATTAAATAATAAAATAATATTCTTAAGTAATCTCTTGTGCAGATATTTGTTGGGTTGTTTTCGTGTTGCTCCGCGGGGAAAATGAAAATGCAGAGGTGGCAGGTAGCGCCCCTACTGGTGACACAAGTACTACCTTAATGATAACCAAAGTTGAAGAGATTCTGACAATGGGTCCAGCGTCAATTTTATTGTAATCTTTAGTAACAACGATTGTTTGTAAGCCAACTGTTTGCTTATGTAACAGAGTTAATGAAATGCAGCTTAATACACAATGCAAAGAAGAGTACAGCCGCTACACTTACAAGTGATAGCCTACGATTTGCTTCAACCTCTGCTGCTGATAGCTAGGCTACACTATAGCAGATGACATGTTTCTTATTAAGAATTTCACCGTTGGATTTATAAAGTCAATATTCTGCAGCATGCCCAGACAGGAACAAGGTAAGATTTATACAAAAAGTGGGTTGACAACTATTATCTGAAGTTCTATGATCTAAAATAAGCCATCTGAAGGGGATTTTGCTGTCAGGTTTCGGGTTTTTGTCTTTGTGTTTCTCTTGTGTTTTTGTCTCTAGTTTCTAGTCTTTGGTTCTTGTCTTTGGTTTCTTGTGTTTCATGTGTTTTCTAGTCTAGTCCTGTGTTTCCTAGTTTCCTGTGTCTTAGTCTTGCCATGTGCTTCTGTTTACCCTGTGCCCACGCCCCCTTTGTATTTCCTTGTCTCTGGCCTTGTTTCTCCCTGTGATTCCTGGTTTTGTCACGTGATCTTGTCTGTTTAGTTCCTGGTTTGTCATGTGACTTTGTGTTTCCTGTTTTAGTTCCTAGTCTCCTGTGTCTCAGCCCCTCACCTGTCTCTCGTGATTACGTGTTCATTGGATTATTGTTTCTTGTCTGCCTCTTGTTCCTGTGTCACCTGTGTCTAATGATTGTCTCTAGTCTTGTGCATTTAAGCCTCATGTTTCCAGTGTTTCCCTGCTTCGTCATTGTGTGTAGTTGCGTTCCGTTTGTCTCAAGTCTCTAGTAAACTGAGTTTCAAGTCAAGTTCTCGTGTCACGATGTCTTTGCCTTGCATTTGGGTTCCAAACCCTCTCAGGAACGTGACATTTGCAGCGTTTTCTGACATTCCTCTTAGCTGTGGCATTTTCAAGACGACGTAACGTTACAAAACGTTTACTACGTCACCCATAGGGATGAATGGGAACTGTTGCGTTACGTTACAAAATGTTACGTTACATTACGTTACGTTACAAACTGTTGAATTAGCCCCTGAGGCGAATTCAACAGTTTTAACGTTTGTAACGTAACGTAACAGTTCCCATTCATCCCTATGGGTGACGTAGTAAACGTTTTGTAACGTTACGTCGTCTTGAAAATGCCACTGGTGTTTACATTCCGAGGCGGGTCCTATTGAACTCTTACTCGATTGGTTGATTTTTCCAGGGACTCAAAATGACGACATTTGATTGGGTTATATCTATAAATTTCCTTGCATATGCCCGAGAAAAATAACGATTAAAACGTATTGTTTTTCACAATAGATGATCAAACCAGAGCTGCCAACAAATGTTGTTAGGCTTAATACCATTTGTTTATATCACGGATGAAAACTTTCTTCTGATGTTTTTTACAAAACAACACGAAAAACGCCCTCGGCCCACCGTCTATTAACACTTAACACTAAAATAAAGCTTAGTCTACCATTTAAGCAGGAAAGGCTTCCCTATAAAAGTGAGTTTTAAGGACTTGAATGAGGATAGGGACTTTGCTAATCTGATGTCATTAGGGAAGTCATTCCATAGCCTAGGTGCCCTGACACTGAAAGCCTTCCTTTAGTTTTTAGGTTGACCTTAGGAATCTCCAAAAAACCACAAACAGAAGATCCTAGAGTGCGTGGAGGTGTATAAGGTACCAGCAGATCAGCTATGTATTTGGGAGACAGGCCATGAAGAGCTTTAAAAGTAATCAAGAGAATCTTGTAGTCAATTCTAAAACATACTGGGAGCCAGTGCAATGAGGCTAAAACAGGAGTGATGTTTTTCTTAATGGACTAAGAGTGACTGATATCGGGGAACCCGGGGAAGTAGTAGTAGTAGTAATAATAATAATAATAATAATAATAATAATAATAACTAGATGTACCGCATGGCGGTACAAAATATGACTCAGTTCTGCACATTCTCTGCCCTGTGTGTGTGAGACAGTAGGCCTATCATCCCAAACCAATAACCCTGTGCTTAACACTTTGAATGCCAGAAACGTAATGTTACGTTATAACTTGTCATGCGTTGAGTGCCAAAAACGTAATGTTACGTTTTTGCCTTTTTTTTTAATTTACGAAAATAGAAACCCTCACACAGGTTATATATGATTTTTGGAACTCTGTGATAAATAGAACTGAAATAAATTACGATCGGAAACTCATAAAAACTCACGATCTGCACATTTTGTCTGGACATTTTCACATCACAAGGCAGCATTTGATTACTATTGCAGCATTTGTGTCAAATAATGCACGTCATGTCATGTTGTCCTTTCGCGGGTTCGTCACTAGGTGGCAGTCTCACCACAGGCATGATCCGGCTTGTGTCACTCCTCGAAACTTGACAGAGAACACTCCATCATAATCATAAAAGAAGCGATATCTCCTTTTCTAGAAAAAAACAAGGATTTTGATGAAAACTACCCACTGTTTAGCTTGGGATTTCTCAGGAACGGAGGCATGTAGAAATAAACGGTTTTCACCCACTGAGAGCTCAGAGTCTTACCTTTCAAATGACCCATAGTATGTGTCCATAGCTATAACACAGAATACGCTGTGGCTCTATAAAAATAGGCAACAGTGGCCTGGATTGCTGGCACTCTGGGCCAAAGCTTGTTAAAAACACCTGGCAACCAAACTGTTAATAGCACCACCTACAGGTCGATGGTTGTACAGTCATTAAATGTACATATAAATTCATTAATTTTATAGCCCCCCATGGATGAAATTCCACAAAACTTAACATTTCATCATCCTCAATGTCACGGGTCAGGTAGTTTTTAAGGAATAACTGCATTTTTTGTGTTTCGCTGGGGGGCAGCTCAAAGATGGAGTGGCCCCCGGGGACCAAACAAAATTTTTCCGTAAAAGTCTACTGGGGCTACATGACCACCAGGTTTCGTGTTTCCCGGTATTACGGTGTCCCGGGAATCGTTGACCAAAAATTCAGGTAGTAGTAGATGACGGGAGATGACGGGATAATAAAAAAAAAACTTCGACAATCATTATATGACCGCTACGCTTGCTATGCTAGCAGCGGTCATAATAATAATAAGAAAACATATTTTTGGCTTTACTTAAAAATCTGAGGTGATAAAAAGATGAGTTGACAAAAGAATTAATCTGCTTCTCCAATTTAAAATCAGGGTTAAGTAGAAAGCCAAGATTTCTTGCATAAGTGGCAAAATACCCTAGTTCACTAATTGCACTATTTGCAGCTTCTTGTGAACCAAAAATGAGAATTTCTGTTTTGGACTCATTCAGTGTAAAAAAAAATATTGTGGACATCCATAGTTTAATCTCTTTTACAATCAAGCAGAGGGTTAAGAGCACCAGGGGAAGCACATTTGAATGGAAGATATAGTTGCGTATTATCCGCATAGCAATGATAGGATATACCGTGCTTTTTCATAATGTGACTGAGTGGCAACATGTACAGTGAGAATAAAATACAACTAAGCACTGATCCCTGAGGAACACCATAAGATAAGGGGGCTGATGAACAAGAGCAATCATTGAAAGAAACCGAAAAAGTTTGTCCCTCTAACAAGGAAGCAAACCATTTCAGTGCAGTGCCAGAAATTCCAACCCAGTGCTCAAGGCGCTCTCTGAGAATGCAGTGATCAACTGTTTCAAAGGCTGCACTAAGATCTAGCAGCATAAGTAAAGCACTATACTTAGCATCCACTGATGGCAACAAGTCATTAGTGACTTAATTAAATTAAAAGCAAATTAATTAAAGCAGAATCTTTGCTGTGTTTAGGTCTGAATCAAGACTGGAAGATGTCTAACATCTCATTCTCTGATAGAAAGGTTTGAAGTTGCTGAAAGACCACCTTTTATAGAATTTTTGGAAAAAAATGGTAATTAAGAGATGGGTCTATAATAACTTAAATCAGTGTCATCAAGCTCTAGCTTTTAAAGCAGAGATTGCACAAATGCATGTTTAAAATGACTTGGCACTTGGCCAGAGATCAGTGATGAATTGATAATAGAAAGGATGGAGGGTCCCACACTATCAAAATCCTCATTCATCACTCTTAGAGGAATACATTTGAGTGGATAAGAGGAGGGTTTAAGATTAAAAACAACCTGTTTCAGGTGAGACAAAGAAATAGGTTAAGAATTACTTTAGCGATAAGGATGTTTTGGGGAACTGGGCCCAGATCAGTCTTTGGACACCATTGTATCCCTTAAAATAGTGAACTGAATTAGCCAATGTTTGCTTTTGCAATAATTTTGGAAAATACAAATTTATTTGGAAAACTTATTTTCATGTTATTGTGCTTCCAATTCTATAATAAGATAATTTGGCTAGACCAATCTTACCTTACAACAGGAGCTGTTCTTGACAAATCTATAGAAGATCACGCTCTGTGATGCACACTGTGCATAG
>JAODXP020000021.1:37701701-37750723 GCA_027497455.2 Sardinella longiceps | reverse complement strand
TATGAATATCTGTTAAAAAAAAAAGAAAAAAATGCACGTATTGAATGTTGAGGGGAATAGAATAAATACTTCAATATAGGAATAACAACTTCAAATTTTACTTTCATGTCCAAAATACCACACATGCAACAGAAAATGAAGGTTTTGAATCCAAAGTAAAAAGTTACATACATTGATACAGATAGATTGACTCACGAGGAATTATGCCTTCCCTAGCCATTGACAGAATGGATGACTGGAAGCTATTTAGTCTTCGATGGACCTCCTACTAAAAACTTTGAGACACTTGAAAGCCCTGATTAAACACTAGCTATACATCTCAACAATCTCTTGATCAGGGAGTTAGTTCCGGTACATGTTATTGGAGACAAGATATGTGCTACAGTAGGGTTAATGAGACATGGGTTTTGCAAGAAATTGTTAGTATAAAGAGTAGAGGTAGGACATCCTGGAAGAATATTTTTTTACAACTGCCATCATAGGAGGGTCAAAGTCGCTCCTGGTATGGGCCTCCTATCCAGTGAAATTGGTTATGGTCCTATCAGGTGGCATTGATGACAGGGAAATGGTCATGACACTCAGCACACTAAGCTCCCAAATCTTGTTGCTAATGACAAAATGGTGGTTATCCCAAATGATAAAATCCACCATCCTCTTTCTTCTTCTTCCTCTCTCTTTCTTGTTCTCTTCTAATTTTTTTACAACTTGACTGCTCCCTAGAGCATATTTTGTTTTCAGAAAGATTTTGAATAATCCCTAAAATAATGTTTCTTTCCATTCATATAAAAAGACATGCATAAAACATCTGTGCTTCTGGCAGCATGGCATCTGACTGCATGCAGCCTATCGAGCTTATTAGTCACTTCTACTTCCCCTTGTCTCCATCGGTCCACGGAAGTTGGTGCCAAACCAAGTTTGAGCAGGGAAAATTCTGTTCTGGATTACACATATGATGTTTGTGAATTTCACACATTGAACATAATTTTCCAGGTAAAGAAAGTTGCAGTTAGTCTCATAACGGTTGAATTTGCATTATCAAATGTAGTAACTAATTTAAAAAATGTATGAAAACTTCATGACGGCCTAACGCAAATGAAAAAGTATTCTACAGTACCTTTCTTGTCTATAACTTTCGCAATTATCCTTGCAATTGCCTGTCATTTTTATTAAGCTACTGTACCTTGACAGACTGGCCTCCACAGTTGGCATTGAATTACATCTTAATTAACGAATTAATTAACAAATTAGTTTAATTAATAGCCTATCACAATTCTCCCAACATAATTTTCACTACACAATTGTAAAAAACAAACAAACAAACAAACAGGCATAAACTGGTAATTAATGCGACATGAGAAGCTTAAAGGTCCATGTGCACAAGCTAAAACAGTTTCCAGTGCTGCGTTTTCATTGCTTTGTTTACTTTTAATAACGGAACGTTGCCATAGAGCATACATTCGCATTTAATTCTTGAGTTTTCTTGGGCCTTGTTCACTAAACTAAACTATTGTTTGAGCTTATCGCATGCGCCTTCAACTTCTTCAAAATCTTGGGAAATGAGCAGTGGGTATTGCTAGAATTGGCTGCTTATGTTTATAGGAATTGAAAATAGCTTGTCAATATGTTGCCAACATTGACAACCAATCAACAATGACCACCATAGGTCAAACCAGTTAAACCATTATGCTGTATGTAAAAAGTCATACAAACAAACAAACTTTTTGTAAAAATTAAATGCATAGGCAGTTATATCATGGAGTTTTGTTCTAAGATGTTATCTTGTCCTTACTGTTATTGCCAATTGTACTAGGCCTATTGCTTTTTTTTTTTTTTTTTTTTTACCTTTGCTTTGATGGTGCTTTGTATTCTTTTGTACTAACTCAGCTTTTATATCCTGGCAGTGACCTAAACTGAACTAAACTGAAAAGTTAGGTTTGTATTTGGGAAATTCAATGGAAAATGAACTTTTTGGCACATGCCAACGAAATGCCAGCATTTGAATGACATGAATTATTACGAGATTTAAGCATAAGCCTATCGTGACAACTCCTCTCCTGTACAATACATACTTTTGAAGAAGTTGATTGAGTTTGCTTGAATCCAAATGTTTTTTTAAAAATAAAATGTCTCAAAATTAAGTAGAAAATTATGAAACTTTGTGTCATGTAGCATCACAATCTGCGACGTAGAGTAATACAACTGGCTCAAGTTCTAACACATTCATAAAATAGCCCGTAAACTAACATTTAAATGCCTACAGGTAAAATACATATCATGTTTAAGATATTTTGTTAAAACAATAATAATAATAATGTGTAATAAATCCTTCAGACTCACCTGAAAAGACTTGAAAAGGGCAGAGAAAGAAGACAATTGTCTTTACAATTTGCCATGTCATGTTCACATTCGATTTTGTCTTATGGTTTAAAGACGGATTGAACTTTACCCAGAGCAGTGATTCTCAAACTTTTTCTGTCATTCCCCACTTGGGAAGGCAAATAATTTTCAGGCCCCACCTGAAAGGCTCAATTTGCGCACAATTTTTGTCAATGTTAGGATTTTCATGTTACTAATTCAAAGCCAAATTTCTCTCGAACCAATCATCACAGCAACTAGCAAATAACTCCATTAGAAAGCTCAATTTACTGTCATATGCACATATTTGACAAAAAGCTGTGGGAGCATGGTGTGACAACAGTCGATCGAAAAAGAGATGTCTCGCGCCCCACCTGTCATGTTTCTGCGCCCCACAGTTTGAGAAACACTGACCCACAGCAAGAGTCAAAGAGGAAGTTGTGGTGGAGAAACCTGAGATAACACGTGACTCTCAAGTGTTCAGGACCAAATTTTGCACACACATCAGTTGTTCCTACTACAGCATATAATCTGAGCTACACACTCCAAATTTGGTAAATGTGTTGGGCTTCCCAAGACAAACAAGTTTTGTTTGTATTGCATAAGCCATGTCTAACAGAAAGTGATGTATTTGGGGAATTTGTGCATTTGGACACATGATCAGTTTTGACCTGAGACATGACTCATCAGATTTATGTGAAATCTGGCATACATAATGCCAAGATGTTGCTGATTTTAAATTGCTATGGGATTTTTGATTTTTATACTGTGGTATTAAGAAATGGCTAAAGTAATTAAATTTTTTCATATTTCACCACAAAAACTCAAAATTCAAATAGGGGGTTCTCCTAAGCCTTTACTTTTGTGGTATGATGATATAAGAATACATGCATGAAAAGGTTAAACCATTTCATTTTGCTTTAAACCAGACTACGGTACGGCATGGTGTTTTGTAGAGAGGGCCCAGAGGGAAAGGGCCACTTGACAAAACTGATGGCATCATGACAAAACAACATGGATTGTGAAAGCCTGATGATGAATGATATAAACTCATCTGAGGTATTGTTTCATCCTGTTTCCTGTGTGGGTGGTTGGTGATCTGAGCCATCACTAGTGACCTCTACAATCAGTTAAATTTCTGGACTCGCAGTGCTGCGATTTAGACACAGTATTAGGAAACGACTTTTCTGCAGTTAAACGCAGCTTACTCTTGCAATCAAACAGCAGCACATATCCTGCATGGCCTATTCATGATTTTTCTTTATTCACATGCTTTCCAGTGGGGCCAGAGGTGCTCCTAAAGCAAAATATAAAGTAGCACATCAGTCAGAGTCAGAGTATGAGCTGACACAGAGTCACTATTTTTCTTCACTTGCAATGTCATTGTGTGGTAAGTGATGTGACACATTCCCCACACATGACAGAAGATTCCAGAAGCTGGTCTTACTAATGGTTTCACATTAGGAGAGGATGAAAAGCGGGCACACTAAGTGACATACCAAGGCGGAGAGCCAATCGTCATGATACTGACAGTGGGAAATTATTATTTCAAATATAATGATGCAATATTTCCCTTGCTTGTCAGAGATATTGCCTGTCCGAGATCAAGCAAGTATGCAGGCCTGATAGCATTCAGGCGCTGTGCCTTTCAGGCGTACCAACATGACTGTGGGAGAAGAAAATGCTTGCCTTGAGATATAAAGAGGTGAGATTAAAGTAGGATTACACTAAAATGCAAATGTTTTCTTCTCATTGTACAGTACCCTCATAGAAGTGAGGATTGCAAAGTGCAAAGTTTGCAAAGTGAATCAAAATGAACCTCTGTAATGTAAACTCTGTAATGTATCGCCTACTTCTGGAGCACTTCCAAAGCCTTACGTACATGCAGTCTAATGTTGGCCTTTATGGAATTTTGTGATGTTTGTACTCTATCTTGTCCTTGTACTAATATTAATCTTTAATTTTCTAATTACATTAAATTAATTTAAATGTTTTATACAAATTAAACTTGCTTTCCTTTTTAATTGCTGTTCAGTCATTTTGTGTTTCCATTTAAAACAAGAAACTAGGTTTTGTGTGTGTGTGTGTGTGTGTGTGTGTGTGTGTGTGTGTGTGTGCACGCACTCTGATGAGATTCATATTTAGGCTACTGTAGGTGAAATGTTACACAAATTTAGACCACTGTGATCTCAAAGTGTTTTTTTTTTTTTTAAAAAAATATGAATTTCTGATCTTAAAAAGAACTACTCACAAACAACTAAATATTTGAATAAACTGTGAATTGTGAATTCTAACTTGCCAGTAATTGTCATTATTATAGCACAGCCTATTGTTAATGTATGCATTTGTGTGTGCTGTTGGATGACTACCCAGCAGATGGCGACAGACGAGTTACAAATCTCAAACTAAAACATTTGGCATCTGACATCACTAATGATAACTAGACAACTTGAGGCAGGCATGGACTGGCCATAGGGCATACAGGGCAATGCCCGGTGGGCCGACGGTCATTTTTGGGCCTGGCTGTCATAATTTACTCATTTTATATTGAATAAAATCATGGTGGGCCACCATGGCCAAAAATGCCTGGGCCATTTTTTGGTCCCAGTCCAGCCCTGACTTGAGGTAAAAATCAGTCATGGTGTGAGCTTGTGACAGCAAGCCACAATTGGTATCAATTTCCTTCTTTTGTGTTTTTATCAACTTCATGCCCCTTAATCTTGTTGATCTTCTGACTTTGTAAGTCGTTCCTTTTTCCTGACTTTCTCTTTCACTTCTGAATTATTATAATGATAGGGAACAACTACATTTATAATTGTTCACAATAACTCTATGTTGGCAGTGGGTGTTTTAGTCTTATGTGAGAAACAAATATGCTACCGATACAGATTTCCATGTAGCATGATCGTGATGATGGTGCTGTTAGCTGGAGGTTTTGGAAGGTGGATTCAGTAAAATGTACTCTAGTCCAACTCACAAAAAATACACTACAGTTCATGGGAGGGAAGCAAAGAATTGTATTAAATTTATCCATCAATAAATAAAATAACTTCAACAAGCAAAGCAAAGATAGTCAAAGAATGAATTAACGAAATAATGACACTAACCAAAATAACAATGAATCATGTTTCCCCTTTCATACAGAATGACTATGGAATTTTCAATATTTCATATCATTAACATAAAGCACCCCATATTTTCCAGATTGACATTACCAACAGATGTGGGTACATTGGAGTCAACAATCAGTCATAGAAGTCTAAACAAAAGTCCTGCAGTGTTCTATTAAACGGCAGTACGACGAGTCGGAAAAGTCATTTGAGTTCAGATGCAGGAACTTGTAGATGCAGAAAGGTGAAATGCCAGTAATGTGGTCTTCTCTTTTAAGAGTATCTTGAAACATTGTTGGCACTGTAAGGAGTAATTATTATTTATAAGGATATTGAAATCACAATCAATGAAAATTAAATCAAAATTAATTCTAAATTCAGATCACCTACTGTTAAGGTAGAACATCTGGCTTTTTGGTGGTAAGCTGTTGTTGAGCCCCATTGACATTGCAAGTTTGGCATAAGCACTTTATTACAGTTGTAGTGCTGTTGTTGCCTGGTGTTAACTTTACACCATAAAATGTCTCCTCCTCAGAACTACAGCTACCAGTCCCCCATTTTAAATACAAGAAAAACTTCTTAGGGAACCGAAGTCACGCTTACTTCCGGTTTAGCATAGGGACCTTTTGGCCGGAGAGTGAATGGACTGATAAACGTGACTTTCTGGTCCACTTTGATTTATAACCTGAGGCACATATATGTTGCATGTGAATTTAAATTATAACCATTCATGCCAATCAAGACTATGTTTGTTGTTTTATGTAACGTATCTTTTTGTTCGTCTACAATCAATTTATTTTTACGTTTGTGGAGCTCAAAATGAAAGTTATAAACATTATATGTGAAACCCACGGCGCATACCAAGGCGGACCAGAAGTTAGATGTATCTGTTCATTCATTTTAATGGGCTCGATAGGTCCCTTAGCTAACACGGAAGAGGGAGAGACTTCGGCTCCCTATAGGCTTGACCCTGGCTTAACCTGCTACTCACATAAAAATCAGCCTCCTCACCCAACCCCTCTGTAATACAGTTTGAGTTGCACACAGTGTGCAGAAAGCCACAGAGTTCTGACAACAACCTGACCTACACAAGTTCTGACCTGCTAACATGAAATGAAAATGGTACATTAAGTCTGTAGCTGTTACGCTTCTGCATAGTGTGCAAAGTCAAAGTCAAGCTATCTTTATTCTTCATTTAAAGCAGAATAATAACATACTGTACCGTGACATCATAGGTTCTGTAGATCCAATAGAATTTGTGTCATTCTGCTGTAGGAGAAAACACACACAGGAAACAAAAAGTCTTTAACCAGCACATATACTGTATGTACTGTAGGCATACAATGTAGCCTACTTGTTTGAATTGTTGAACCTTTGAGTCTGGATTTATTATAGTGATCCATTTAACGATTAATGTAATAAGATATTTCTCAGTCATGGAACAAATGATAAAAGTTATACGGATAGAAGTCCAGATGTGTTTTACCCTGATTGAGAGCTCCAGACACATAGAAGCAGATTGGGCTGTAAAACACAAAGATGTTTATTTTAAAGGTATAATCTGGCATGAATCAACACCTAGCCCTGCTGTTTTATACTGCTAAGCGCTACTGAAAGCTACCTCAACGATAAAATTTTGTGCATCGTAGACCGAGTTTGCGAAATGGCAGCTAACACTAACTGAATGAGGCATGTCAAAAACGAAACTTATTCGATTTGTTTTCGTTTTGAAATGCCCCATTCTGTTAACGTTAGCTGCCGTTTCGCTATCTCAGTCTGCCTTGCATGAAATCCAGTGATTGAGGTGGCTAACAATAGCGCTTGGCACTACAAAACAGTAGGACTACGTGTTGATTCACGCCGGCTTTCTCCTTTAACACTGCTAATAAAAATAATAATTAATGGTTAGAATTACTGTTTCTATGGACTAGTCTCACCTTGTCTCCTGTTTTGCCAGATGGCAAACCCAAACACAATCCCCATCAAAATCCCAATTGAAATCGCAATCCCAAACCAAGTCCGGACATCTTGAGTACCTTCATAAAACATACAAAGAACACCAAATGTGATATTACTACTAATACAAAAACAGCAGATTTACAAGGCTCCCATACAGGCAAGTCAGGCAAAAAAAAAATTGAATATACAGTAGTAGGCCTACATCATAACAATAACCTACAAGCCTGAAATAAATAAATAAATAATAATAATAATAATATTTTAGTCAAGTCACTTTCATTTATTTAATGAAAGTGACTTGACTAAAATATTATGAACCACAAACACTAAATAAACAATTGCAATGCATTTGCAAAGTACTTGTAAAGCTCTGTTACATTTTTCCTTCATCAGGGTCTTGGTGATGAGTCCACTCTTGTGTTGCACCTCACAGGTGTATGTGCTCTTACACCTGTCCTCAGGTGAGACTGTGAGCACAACTTTCTTCTGGAATGTTCCATCCCCATTAGGTAGAGTCTCTGTTATGTTGACATACTCCAGTATCTCCTCACCATCTCTCTTCCAGGTGATGTTCACTGCCTTAGGATAGAAACCTGTAGCATGGCACACCACTGAGGAGGAGGAGTTCTGGAATAGAGACACTACTGGGGGGACTGTGGGAAGAGCAAAAGGAAATTCATGAAACTATGAGTCCTGTCAGAAAGACAATACAAAGGATAAGAACATCTTGAGGACTGAAAATCTAGATGGCATAAGATCCTAATTTGACCATCTATTTTCACAGTTACACCTGCAAAGTGTCTGAATCATCTCCATTGGCAATCATTTCCTCTCTAGAGGGCACCATGCAGACTTCATTATTGATGTGTGTTTTTTTTTTTTTGGTTAAAAACTGCTCAATGGGCATTCTATACTAGACCATTACTGAGTAGATCTTGTTATTTAATTATTTAGTTTTATCTAGTATGCCTATTAAGTCTTACTTGATCCTCTCTGTCTTTTTTTTTCTTTGGCACTACTTTTTAAATCTGTCTAAATTCCCCTCTGGGATAAATAAAGATATGTATTACTTCAATTTATGAAAATAACATATTTTGTCATTATTAATAATTGTACCATTTATTTGGACCATTGTGTGTGCTGTTGTACCTGGCTCCATGCACTCTTTCCCACAAAGGATGTAATTTTTTAGCAGCTTAAAGCAAGTGTCAAAATAACTGGGCTTTTGTTTTAAGACATCCAAAGATCTTTTCAGCAAGCGAGTTAACCCTTTTCTCCCCTTCACAGCAGGGAGAGCAGGAAAGTCCTCTCCATCATACCCAGACCGCTCATAACCTCCAGTAGGGCCTCCAGTAGGGCCTCCAGTATCCCACTGACAGCTTTGCAACCACTGTAATACGTGCTTCCCTGCAGAATAGCAGAGAAATAAAAAGAGATTTGACAATGATACCAGAGAGTCTCTTTTAAGATGAATGGTTTAAAATGTCCGGGATGTCATTAGGGACTACGGGCAGAACCTTGCTGAGAATGCCCTTACCTTTTTCCAACCATCATGTAGCATTGGCCTCCATTCTTCTATCCAAAAATTGCTATCAAGTTCAACATTAGGCTATAATTTTACTATTTGGGTGCCCATTTGGTGCACCAAATGCTTTTATCATTTCACTTTGTGCAAAATGTTCCTCAAATGATGTACAGTAAGTCTCCCTCCTCTTGGAGAGATAATTTCTGTGAAATTCAAAAATTTGTAGCTTGCTAACTCCCTGTTCACTGATTTCCAAGCCAAACGTGTTATTAAAAATATCCCTGACTGTGCTATCCAAGCTAGGGCCACCTTGTGTTTCTGCTAAATTTTTCACTTAACTAAACCACTGCATCAGGGGGACTGTAACTGGATTACTGAAGGTTTCCACAAGCATACAACACTGGAGCGCCACTCAAACCTGAATGACATTACATTACCATTACAGCCATTACAACCTGAGGAAGAAGAGTTGGTGTGAAAATAATATGTGCATTTGCATTCACCTGTCTGATTCTTGCGTTTCTCAATCCATTCCAAATTTTCTCTGAGAACCTGTTGCTTTACCATTGTGTCCTCAATGCTCCAGTTCCAGAACTGTTGATCTAAATGGTTCTTCAAGCACTGTGCAGGGACTTTCTGCTGTGTGGTACTGTCATAATGACTGAGGACTTTACCATCAACAATGTCAGTCTGTATATATGCTGGCAAGCCTTTTATCATTCCTGTTGTAGCCGTGCAATAGAGAACCAGTGTGTGAGTTTCTAAAAAAAAAAATAGAAAGACAATGAAAGTTGAGAACATAAAATGTTTCTATGATTAATAAATCCTGTAAACTCACCTGCCAAAGTCTGGAGAGAGCAGAAATGAGAGATGATAATAATAATAATGATAATCTGCCACATGGTCCTGCTCACATTATCGGCCATCAGCAATTCTCTCAAACTTGTTGTATGGCAGCTCTTGACAAGAAAAATTGAAGTGTGTTAGTTTTGGTCATTCTTAACTCGTGAGAGAGCATGGGAAAGATGGCAATACAAATATTAACAAAATTCCCTGATAATCCCTGACTTTCCAAGCAAAATGGTCAGTTCCAGACTTTCCCTGTCTGGAACAGCCTTTATTGAAACTCCCTGATATTCCAGAAATTCCCTGACCCGTGGGAACCTTGCTAAACTCCTGAGTTGGTTTCAGAACAATAAGGGTTACCAGTTTCACACTGATTAACCACATCCACTGAACCTTTGTGTCTGGATTTATTAGTACAGTGATCCATTTAATGATTAATGTCATAAGATATTTCTCAGTCATGGACCAAAAGATAGAGAGAAATCCTGATAGAAGATGCCCAGATGTGTTTTACCCAGAGCCATAGCTATGGTTTTACCCTGTTTGAGAGCTCCAGACACCTAGAAGCAGCATGGGCTGTAAAACACAATTATGTTTATTCTAACACTGCTAATATACAAGTAATGAATAAAAGTAATAATATATAAATGGTTAGAAGTACTGTTTCATTAGACTAGTCTCACCTTTTTTCCTGTATTGCCCCGATAAAAGTCCCATATAAGTCCCCATAAAAATTCCAATTGAAATTGCAATTCCAAACCATATCCAAGCTTCTTGAGTACCTTCATAAAAAATACAAAGAACACCAAATGTGATACTATTACTACTACTACTACTACTACTACAAAAACCGCAGATTTACAAGGCTCCCATACGGGCAAGTCAGGCAGAAGAATTGGAATATAGTACATCATAACAATAACCTACAAGCCTAAAATAAATAAATAAAAAATGTATATAAAAATACATGTTTAGGCCTAAATGAAAGTGACTTGACTAAAATATTATGAACCACAAAAACTAAATGAACAATTGCAACGCATTTGCAAAGTACTTGTAAAGCTCTCTTACATTTTTCCTCCATCAGGTTCTTGGTGATGAGTCCACTCTTGTGTTCTACCTCACAGGTGTATGTGGCCTTACACCTGTCCTCAGGTGAGACTGTGAGCACAGATCTCCTCTGGAAGGTTCCATCCCCATTAGGTAGAGTCTCTCCCACCTCCACATCATCCAGTATCTCCTCCCCATCTCTCTTCCAGGTGATGTTCACTGCCTTTGGATAGAAACCGGTAGCATGGCACACCACTGCCGAAGAGTGGGATGGGTTATTCAAGAATAGAGAAACAACAGGGGGATCTGGAGGAGGAAAAGGAAAAAAATGGTTTCATATATGTGTTTTTAAAGGAAAACTAGCCATTTTCAACCCATAGCCCTATTGTTTGAGGTCACAAATGCTGTCAGTAGGAAAAACAACAATAACATTTAGTACAATCAATGAGCACCAGAGAGCAACAGGGGAAAGGAAAAAATCTAAGGAAGAGACAATGGGCAGATTTGGGTGGCTTGTAGCCTACACTTAAAAAGCCTTGCTTTCTGATCGTTTATGGTGAAATATAATGGTTAACATTGAAATTTTGATAAATTTAAGTAAGTAAGTAAGTAGTGTACTACTGCTATAATAATTTAAGAAGGTGAAGGTTTGAGAGGCATTGCATCATGTCCTGTTCAGCAGTCTGGCTGATTGGGGGAAGAAGCTCTGATGCAGTACCTTCTGCCTGATGGCACTTGGAAGAAGAGTGAGTTGGATGGATGTGTTGTGTGATTCACAGTGCTTGTAGCTTTGCATAGACAGCGAATATTGTTGATGTCAAAGAGGGAGGGTGGGAGTCCCCAGTGATTTTTTCAGCTGTCCTCATGATCCACTGCAGAGCCTTTCGTTCTGAGGTAGAGCAGTTTTCACCACACTTTGTTGGCACTGCTGAGGAAGTTGTCAATGGTCCCTCCGTAGAAGGTATTCAGGATGGAAGAGAGCAGGTGGGCTTTCTACAGCTTCCGCAGGAAAGTAGACATTGGTGAGCTTTCTTGGTGATGTTTGAAGTGTTCTGAGTCCATGTAAGGTTGTCTGTGACGTGGATGGCCAGAAACTTAGTGCTTCAAAAAATCTACAGGCAAGTTCAGAGACATCGCTCTAAATTGTGTGCTGATTGGCAAAACCGTGGGGATACCGAGCTAGGGGGTTGGGCCAGACTATTGTACGGAGCAGAAGTACGTAGGATGGTGTTGCCAGGCTAGGTAAATGTGGCCTTGTCCCAACTATTCTGAAATGTGTTGATGCCATGAAATTGGAAATCAACTTATTTTCCCCTTAAAATAATACATTTGCCCAGTTTAAACATATGTTATGTAGGTTGTATTCCGTATAAAATATTGAAATTTGAAAATTCCACATAATTGCATTCTGTTTTTATTTAAAATTTCTACAGTGTCCCAACTGTTTTGGAATTCCGGTTGTAGAATGGTAACTATAACCCCAATAAGCAGCCTTGTAGATCTTCAACTGAAAATAGCAGAGAGAATTCAAGCGGAGCGAGAGGTGTCAACGCTGGTTCAGTTCCTGGTTCTATTTTTGCAAGGGGGAGGGGGGAAAAATCCCCCTTCATGCAGACTTAAAGAATGTTTTCTTATTGTGATGTAATGATTTATGCAGACTTAAAGAATCTTTCTTATTGTGATGTAATGCATTTATGCAGACAGGAAGTATTCCAGTTTGCTCCCATTAAAATGTATTATGATGCCTTATCTTGCTCAGTATGATCTTTGAAAATAGTACCCAAACTGAACAGGTTGACTTCTTTTAAATTTGGGTTGCATGTTTTATACGCTTCTTTAAATATACGAGAGATAAATACAAACGGGAGATAAGAAGGATAACAACCTTTGAGGTGACAAGTTCTACAGAAATAATGGCGCGTCGCTGGAGTTCCAAACCTCACTTCGCCATTATTTCTGTAGAACCACCACTGCATCCATTTTGTATGTGTAAACATGTAGGTGTAAACAGAAGTTTACACTTCTATACCAAAGATCCGCTTTAATCCTCTCTGCTTATACACAATACACATACATAACAGGTGTGAAGAGTACGAAGAATAGGTCAAAAATCCTGATGGAAACTATACACTGCAATGATTCTTGAGTGTGTGTGTGTGTGTGTGTGTGTGTGTGTGTGTGTGTGTGTGTGTGTGTGTCTGTGTGTGTGTCAGCGTATCAGTGAATATTACTTACCATTCTGTGAGTTTCACATGTCATATGAAAGCTTTTAGGAGCATTTACAGAGTTGCCCCTATACAGCCATCTTCATTTTCATAATAATGGAAAATTCTCAGAGGCATTCGTCAACATTTCAATCCTAATCGTTTCCCTACAGCACTATTTAGTGCAAGATGATATAAGTGCTATCAGGTGGTTGACATGACATGGCCTTTTTTTGTTCCCATGTGCCAATCATAATTAAATGATAGAAAAGTGTGTAAAAAACTGTGGTGATATTGTTCAGAAAGTGCTGTTTTAAATGCACATACTGTATACAGAGCATTAATGGGAATAATTTTCTAATTTTTGATCATTTTTAGCTGAATCAGTAAAAGCTCAGATTTTTAGCCGCCCCGATCATATTTCAAAAAGTTTGAGTTAGGGTAAAAGCAATAAAATTAATTAATTTTCTGTTCATTCAATCATGTATTGGTCACGCAGATGTTGACTTTTAAGGGTGCTTAGCTAAAAGTTCAGGCAGAATATTTTGAAGCCGCTATTAACAAAAACGTTTTGTCCCAAAAATCAATATAAGTTGGGGTGACATCATATTCCTTTTTTAAACGGGCAATTGTCTGGAGACCATTGCAGAGTGGGGATGCTTCTTCTTTCAGGGGGAAGAACAACACCTCAGGAGACCACTGAAAGTTACAAAAGGATTCATCTTTTTTCATGTTTTCCAAAAAGTCCAGTATATCTAACCTGGTTCTCACGCAGATGGATGTTTCTCATCCATCTTGAATTTCGTCGGTTGCCTAGCTGTTTTCTGCTGTGACGGGGCAGGGGTTGTATTAAAAAAAAAACTCGAACCTGATTGGAAAATTCAGTGTGCCTTCCTCGTGTTGTATGGCAAACAAACTAGGTGCATTATCACCACCGTCTGGACTGAAGGACTACTGTTTTTGTAAAGAGATTCAACATGAGTCCATGCATCATTTCCGACTTTGGAACTTTGCGCATGGGCAGCATGGCAGCATGGGCATGGCCGTGGCCTGTTACCTCCAGTGTTCACAATGGTGTTGACTGTCAATTCACCGCATTTACTAGCCTAGCCTCGGCCATTCAGTTCTATGGAGGGAGGGACTTAGTCGTTGTCTCCAGTTTATATATAACCTCCTTGGATTGGACAGCTCATCTAATCAGCTTTGCTTATTGGCTGGTTGTCTGCTAACCATTCTGTGAGTTTCCACCATTTCATTTACCTCACTCACGTCAGATGTAGCGCTACGCGCGTTCATCTGATATTCAGCGATAGACGAATTATTTCAGGAGCCAGAAATCCTTGAATCTAACTGGGCAAACGGCTTGTCCATCAATTTAATTGACGTACACTGCAGCCAACCACATCGAAACCAACCGAAGACGCTCGTTACGTTTGTTGGATTGGTTGGATTCAAAACAGTTGCTTCTTCGCTACGTCACACCCTCTACAGCAGCCAGCGGCCCTGATTGGTCCGGTTAGAGAATAATGGCTTGAAATCTCTCTGATGGGCTTCAACATCAGATCGTTGCGCGGAAGTGCCTTACGAAAGTTACGTAGCGCATGATCTGACGTGAGTGAGGTAACCATTTCATAGCTTATTGTTAGTTTATTAAACAACAAAATTGGAACAAAGAAAGGCCATGTCATGTCAACCATCCATGAACATATTTAACAGACAATTTAACATATCATAAATGCTTCTAAAAGATGTAGAAAGTGTGTGCTATTATACCATTTTGCAGGCATTCTGTCTTATTCAGGATGTAATTTTCCTGGTGCATAAAGCAACTGGATTTACAGCCGGGCTCTCCATTCATGGCAAAGATATTAAAAGATCCATTCAGTACATGTTGTAGGTGCAGAGAGCAATACGGAGGAGGACAGTCCACTCCATCATATGCCATAGACAGCTTAAAACTTCCTTCAATGGATCCAGTCTTGTCATCATACTGGCAATGAATTTTCACCTGTAATTCATGTGGTCCCGCTACAGAGAAGAAGAAGTGGAGGCATTAAAAAAGCTAGAATGCATTTCCGGAGAAAATGCAGAAGTGGGCTTGCCCTGATGCGCCGCCACGGTGACCCGCCAGGCATCACACCAAACATGAGTGTCATTTCAAATCGTTAATGAGATATAGATATAATCTATAATCAGCCAAAATTCTGATGCCACTGTGGCGCCTTCTGGTGGCCAAATGACACCAAATTGGTTGCCCTCATTTGGGATGGTGTCCAAAGTCACCCTACCAAATATGGGCCTCAAAGCAATCATGAAATACATGCTTTTGCTAATTGTGGCACCTCCTAGTGGCAAAATACCACCATATTTCATAAGGGTACTTTGGATGGTCTCTAAAGTCATGCGATCAAATATGGTCTTGATACGTCAAAGCGTTTGCGAGATCTGAGCTCACTCTGTTTGGCGGCTCCACAACAAAAGAATTTAGAAAAAAATCAAGAACAGTTGTGGGCTTTTGCAAGCCCATTTAATAAAAAATATCAAAGGTCCTTTTTAAGTTTAAGTCATTGTTATCTAGATATGTTCTGAAGTATAGGTCAGCCATAGGTTGAGGTGATCTAAAAAGAACAGCTGACATGCTGCTAAATTTGTGTGTGAAACGCAAGATATTTGGCAGTGCCTTTTCCACTGGACACACATCATAAACTGATTGTGGAATCTGCCATCAAAGATGTCACATTAGCAGTCAGAAGTTTATTCAAAGGACACTAACAGAGTGAGGAGGAGCTCAAAGCCCTATACTCACCACCTGTATGATTATGGTTATTAATCTTTTCCATCAGGTCTTTGGTGTCCGTCAAGCTCCAATTTCTGTACTGTGGATCCAAATGGCCTTCCAAGCAATCTGACCAGACTTTCTTTTTTGTGTTACTGTCATATTGACTAACAACTTTATCATCAATTATGTCAGTCTGTATATAGGCTGGGCTGCCGGGGATTCCTGTTAAAGCTATGCAATATTGATTAAGGGTATTCACGTCTACAGAAAAAAGAAAAAAAAGAAAAGAATGTCAGACCCCTAGCAAGGATTGAGTATTGCTCTTGGCCTTCAGGCAGAAATTACAGTCCCTTGTGAATAGTCAATTATAGGCAATACGCATCACAAAATGCAGTACATTCTCATACTGCACATTTAACCACAGGCCTAAAGTAAGGTCTGAAATATACCTGAAAATTCGATATGACAGCCATATTAGTCTGCCATTTTGAATAGCTTATCTTTGAGCCACAATATCGAGATCGAGATAGATCAATCAATATTCAAGGAGGTCTATGGGCTATTAGGCTATAGGCCTAATGACAAAATAATGTCAAAGTGACATAGAATAATAATGTTTTCTAATGATCAAGTCAGAGGAGATCCAGTGGTAATGAAAAATACAGCCTGGATCAATGTGTTATTCGGTCTACTGTATTTAGCATCAAATTTGTGAACTGGTAGCTAATGTTGTCAGATGTGGCTTCATTTCCTCATCATTTGGCATTTCACTGCTCAGTGGCACTTGCAAGAGGGATGTGTTGACTATGCTGGATTTTTCTTTATTTGGAGTAGAAGAACATGTAATGTCAGGGAATATCTGGGTCAGAAAAATCTAATATGTATTTCGAAGACTCGCTGGTGGTTGTGGTTTAGCTGTTTTGTTCAAAATCCATTGTCCCTTTTGTGATATGAAATATCTCCATTCTACCTAATTGCGGTAAAGGCAAAGTGAAACCCAGAAACTTTTGAAGGTCTTTTCAGCATGTCTATGACTTCAACTTTCATTCAAAATGAAAATAATAATAGCAGCTGGGTTTGTAGGGTCCATCACCATAATACAGAGACATAAAATGCAGCACAACATTGCCCAGCCTCTCCAAATAGCTATATTGGTAAAGTAAATGAATAAATAAAAATAAAAAGGCTTTATCAGAGTCCCTATAAAAAATGGTCAACTATACAGTCTACCTACTCAAATCCTACAGTTCACTATGAGCTCTTTGGTCTTCAATCAATATTTTGGCCCAGGTTGTTCAACCTTTGACAAAGTTAGGCCCAATCCCATTTCTCTTCCCTAACACTAGCACTCGTTTTCGAGTTCCCTCCAAGATGAGACACCCCTTGATTGTGTAGTGAGAAGTGCAGATCTTCCCCTAATAAATGGGATAGCACTTCGCATAAAAACGTCTTCACCTGTTTCATGCGTCTATCGTTAAGACTGAACGGATATAAGGCTCTTAACCGGGGTAAACTGTTCAAAAGCCGTCATCGACAATTATCATCACCCACATGAAAGGCTCTGGTAATTCTGGTGAAAGATTTGCGCACTTTGAAAAATATCGCTCTTTCTAATAGTCATGTTTTAACACACCAGTGAGGAATTCAACTGAATTTACAACAAACTAAGATATCCCAACATTAAAAAACATATACACATGCTTAATTGCAATAGTAGCTATATTATGAAAGCTCTTATCCAGAGCTGAGAGAACGGGACACAGCTCGGGCAGTCGGACACAGATCGGGTACCGACACGCAGTTCGCAAAGAATCGTGGGTAATTTCAACTTCACTTCGTTCGAAGTCTGCACCCGACCTCCCTCTGTTTGAAGGGGCGGTTTGAAGGGCTGAAAGCCACTATCCCTCGGTCCCGAAAGTATTGGGACACCCTACACTTACACGTGAACGCGCAAACCGAGTGTTAGGGCCAAAATCGAGGGGAAGTGATAGTAAAGTGATAGAAATGGGACTGGGCCTTACTTTTACAATTTGGGGACAGAGGAGCTGGCAAGATTCATGAGCTCATGCTTAATGATATTCAGGTTTACTATTTTTTTTAACCCTCCTGCGTCCCTCAAATCTTACTCACACTCTTTATCCTTGGGGTCAATTTGACCCCAGCTAAATAAATCCTCAAAAAATAATAGCAATTTATATTGTTACCTGTTTTTTTGTGACAGGCACTTAGTTTGATGTCTAATAAACACAACCTAATGCCCTACAATAGAAACCCACCCTCAGAAATACCTCATTGTGAACCCAGAATACCTGGTGCCCGAATATAGCGAATTATAAATATGGTCCAAAAATCACCAAATTGCCTCAAAATGTGAAAGAACTATGATTTTTAGTGTTAAAATGGCTTTTCATAACTTCTTAGCACATATTTGGTTTATCTGTAACACTTGGAATGAAAAACTTTGTCTGTTATTAGCAATAATATGAAAAAAGTCAAACGCATGGTCCTTTGGGGTCAATTTGACCCCAAGCCGACGATACCAATAAACAAAGACCGTTTCAAAGCTCAAATATTGTTTTTATGTCTTGAATATAGCTGGCATCATATCTGATGGGGTGTGGGACCATTCTGACAACATTGGTAGCACTAGCTTAAGTTAGCTCAGTTAGCTAGGTAGCTAAATCAACCTGGGGTCAAATTGACCCCAAAGGATCATCCGTGTATACATTTTTTGTACATGACACTCAAAACATATTATTGTACAAATTTCATGCTTAGTGTACTGTCCCCATCAAATGAGAAAAAGTAATGAAATATGAGGCTAAGTTAAATTGACCCCAAGGATCACAGGAGGGTTAAACTAAATCTTCAGCCAATCAAATAAAATTAACTGTGGATCATGCATTAATGTTTAGCACATACTGATACATATTTCAAGTATATCAGAACTCACTTAAAGAACAACTTAAGTCAAATTTCAACAAGAGCTCTATTGCTTAGGACCCCAAAACATTCTTAGCACTATGTGGTTCTTAACCTATTCCTCAACCTCCCTCTTAACGTGGCAGCTTGACTCCCAAAACGTTTGTACGCTAAATGTATCTTCTGTAAGTCACACGTTCGCAAGGGTGGTCCAGACCTTTACCTTATCACAGTTTTTGTCTTAAACATAAGCTTTACAGCTTTAAAAAGTGTAGTATTGATTTCAATACTTGTGCACTTACTGCCAAAGAACATCTGAATTGGTTTCCTTGCATTTTATGTTTTATTTTGCATAAATTAAAAATAGCCAAAATTCATAAGGTTGTTCTGCTTTTCAACAGTAATGCAAACATGCCACATACACACCTCATAGTGACACACTAATTATATTTTACTTAAATGTTTCTTATTAATAGCTGCACCTTAATCCCCGAAAAGACATTTTCATGTAATCTCAAAGGAAGCGCAAATGACAACAATGGCAGAAACATTGATTTGACACCTTAACGAAGAACAAAATAAAGAAGACTCTAAAGATAGTTTGGGGAACACACTCAGAAAAGTAAACAACTATGGTAAGAAACATCTTTCAAGTCTTCTCAGTGTGTTAATAGCGAGCATCGGGTAACCGGCCCAAGTTATTATACTCGAGACTAGCCAGTACTGAAGACGCAAGAAATTTTTGTCCAACTCTTATAGGTTTCCTTAAACAGAGAATTAGCCCTGACAGTTAACCCATGAACTGGGGCAGAAATGTATAGCTGTGTTTCAACATCTTGCTTTGAACGTCACCCCAAAAGCTATGTAACATCATCAGATACACACCATAGCCTATGATAGTGTGTTTGACGACAAATGGCTAAAAAGTAACATATTCGAATAATGGTCGCTTATGAAGCATTGGTAGGACTGAATTTGGGAAACGGAAAGTGGACAGTTTTTTCACATGGCAATAATATGCCAAGGTATTTGTATGAAATAAAATTTTGACTGGAGTGTTGTACAGTACTAAGCACTTTGGATCAATTATATATATATAGCTTTGTGTGTCTTATCACCCCCTTATACCCATTATAAGCCCCACCATATATTATGGCTGAATGGGGTAAAAAAAATTTAACCAATAGATAACCTTTCGAAACTTGCTCAGTTCACATCAAGACAATACTTTTTTGTCTTGCAGGTTTTCTGACATAATTTGTATGTCCATCTGAGACTTTAATTTTTAAGATGAGGTTGACTTTTTTGTGGAATTGCCCTTATATTTACAGTACAAAATATTATAATACTTAAATAATTCATAGACCTACATACAGTATATAGTGCATATTAAAGATCAATCATATGTAATGAATCTGTCAGACTCACCTGATAAGACTGGGGAAGACCATATAAAAGAGGTGAGAAAAATTATTTGCCACATAATGTTCACATGAAGCGCCCTTTCTGTACTGTCTCGTAACATCTCCTAAAATGCTCAAGTCATACAAGAAGGAACTTGACTCAGGACGTTTCAAAGTGTACTGTAAGTTGCAGAGAAGCTAGTCTCAAGAGGCACTGATCTCATTCTGTTTTTCTTTTTGGCTAGCTGTAGCCCACCACTCACCCAAGTTGTGTATGATCAGCAACCACAATTACATACACAACACGGAGAGGAAGTGAAACAGCTGACAGGTTGGGGCAAAGCTACTTCTTAATGTCACAAGACTAAAGCAAACCAAAGCAAGGTTTTTGGTGTCGACATCTCTGATGGTCTGCCAATGAGCTCCATTCTCCTCCATCTGTAACCATCTAGGATGGAGCTGTATTGTATTTCATTAACCTCTTATTAAGAAATAGAAAATAGAAACACCAAAAATTTGTCTGTCTCTGCTTTCTCTAGCTTAATTGACTTACTCATTTACTCATTGCAATTTGTCCTACAACACTTATTTCGTCAATTCATTACTGTGTCACCTAACTCTAGCTCCTTTGTGTGGAGAAAGGGAATATGTGAGGGAGAATATGTAAGATTGGTGACGCGGACTGGTGGAACTCTAAAAATGTGAGCACAAACCAGGGTCGGACTGGGACCAAAAAAATGGCCCGGGCATTTACAGCCATGGCGGCCCACCATCATTTTATTCAATAATAACAACGTTGTAGCTAGCTAAAATAACACTATAAGTAGGACATATTGCATGAATATGAGAAATTTAATTAAACTAGCCCAATATCCCTCATGAAAATTATGAGTAAATGACAGCCCCGGCACAAAAATGGCCGTTGGCCCACCGGGCATTGCCCTGTATGCCCTATGGCCAGTCCATGCCTGGCACAAACTGAGAAAACGAAGGCGCATAATGGGTCTTTTTCCCAAATGCATACTGTACATGCTAACTTGGTTGGTAAGAGGACATTCCATTGCATGGAGGAGCTGTAACGAAAAATGTGAGCATAAACCTAGCCCAAACTGAAAGTATCGGACGGTTGGAGGGTTTTCATTTTTGCTTTCTATTTTTACACCAAAACATCTTGAAGCACCTTATGTAAGGATCAAATTACATTCTTATAATGTCACTATGCATTAAATGTGTCACTGAAACTATAGTGAAAGTACCTGTGTATGGCTCCTTGGATTTATCTGAGTCGTGAGGTATGGAGAAAGCTTTTGTTTTCTGGTTAGTCAGTGGTTAGTCAGTGTGATTGAAAATTCACATTTTCCTCATTACACCCTTCTTATGCTGTGTACCTGTCTGCTCTGTAAGACGTGTTAATGTATAACAATGTCCAAATGAAAGCACCTGGACAATGGTCTCACATGAAGCTCACATGACCTCAACTGATCTGATGGGCTCAGGTCATGTGTGTTTGGACACTGTTCTCTCGGTGCCTTTAAGGCCAGAGGTTTATGCCTGTGTTTCCTGTTTTGTGTGGTGGGTGGTAGTCTGTGCCATTCCTGTCATTTGAGGTTGGGAGTTTTTGTTTATTTCAGCAAACACTACAGTTTCATTTCTCATTTAAATTAAGGTGACCAGATTTCTTTGAGAAAAATCAGGGGACATTTTGGCATTCAGTGAAAAAATTATTTTTTGGTGTCACCACATTTGACATTTTTGTAGTTTATCTATGGCCTAGGCGGCATTCTTTCCCCCTCTTAGTTGGGTATATTACAATCAGTGTTGGCACTTACTGTATGTCTGTTCCCAGTATCTGGATGTTTAAACTGTTACTATTAGGCCTAGGCCCTAGGGTATGAATAAAAGACAGGAACTTTGCCACAAAATTTCAGAGCAAAGTATTATCATTTTGCACATTGCATTCTGTATTCTGTATGCTAAAGCCATTTTAGGGTTTGTCAAGAGTTGTAGGAAGTGGTAGGAGATATTTTAAATGTGGGACCCACCTGTCTGCATCCATCTGTATGCCTGTTCCAACCATGGGAAATAACCCAAGAGAGATTATTGCAATAATGTTTTATTAATTTATTATTATTAAAAAAGCCTACTTTCCTGTCTCTCGCTTGTTCTGGTTGGAGATAGAGAAGATAGATCCTACTTATTAGATTAGATTAGATTATTTATTAGAGATTAGATTATTAGATCTATTTACTGAAAATAGCTTTGACACCTGAACTGTTTGAGAGAGATAGCGCTGAAATGAAATAGCCTACAAGGCCTGACTTGAGTTGCATTTGCTAAACCGGCAAATCGCGGTTCCATCAAGTGCGTAAAATGCGCAAAATGTATTGCCTGAGGAGAAAAATAGTCAATTAAAAATTTTGATGTTGAGGGAGAGTTTGTAAGTTTTCCTTGTCAGACAACCAAAAAGAAGGAAGATCCAATCAAAAATGGGATAGGTGGCAACTCTAGACATGGATTAAAACTGTAACTCAGCTGCAACTGGGCATTCTGTTTTTTTCCTCTCGGAGGGGAGGAATCGTACTCGGCCACTCGTACTCACATGTGCAGGTGGGGACAGGTCATCAGAATCGGGGTCTGTCCCTGGAAATCGGGGACGTCTGGTCACCCTAAAATAAATAAAACAAAACTATTAAAATACATATAGGCCTAGTAATGGCAAAGTAATAGGCCTGGTAATAGATAATAATGGTAATAGATCAGGATCCCCTTACACCCCCCCCCCCCCAATGTGGACAGCAGGAGAGACAATGTTAGAACCAAACACTTCATACTTCAACCATTAGAAAATAAATAAATAAATTTGCTCTGTCTGGCCACTTGGTCATTGCTTCTTGTTAAAATCCCAAAATCTCAGGCATCCAGTTGCAACTACTTATAGCAGCGGTTCTCAAACTTTATTGGACCAGGGGACCCCTCATGGAGCCAGAATTGTTTTGAGGACCCCTCTTAGTCAATAAAAAAATTATAGCTATTGTTCTTTCATATGCAACAGTTTTAAATACATGTAATTGCATGTGGCAAAATATTTCTATAGGTCTACTGATGCCCAAGGCTAGTGTCTTAGTAGTATTTCTATCTCTATAAGACAAGTTTATTATTGTAGCAAACTTTTTCACTTCCCCCCTGGCAATATGCCATGGACCCCTGGGGTTACCCGGACCCCAGTTTGAGAGCCAATGACTTAAAGGGCTGGTTTTACAGCAAATTTCACCAAATGTCCAGCAGGGGGCAGGCTTTATAATTTACAAACATGGCCCCAGCAATAGTACTTCCAAGCATTACTCCCATTTACCCTTGCTGAGTTCTGTCTGTAGGAAGGACAGGACAGAATTTGGTACAATGGAGACTGAGTAGCAAACTTGCAACTTATCAACCAAAGGTGAATTCAGTGTTCTTCATGGTTACAAGGGTAATAGTCTATGGGCTAGGGGGGGTCCCCATGCACCCCCCCCCCCCCCAGGACTAAACTTCATGGGTATCTCCTTGTAGCCCTGGACCTGAAGTTTAAGAAAAATCATGTTAACAAGAAATAAACTCATTCTCACTATGCATAGCACACCACTTTTTAACCGCTACCTAATGGCGAAAAAATACCGATTTTTAGGCCTCGGGAAAAGGAAATTGCTGGTTTCTTGGGCATAGATTGGTCAATATTAACAATTTATACATCATTGTAAACCTCTTGATTAGTACTATCATAATATAGGGGTTTAATTTGTATTGATTAAGATTTAACCCATATATTGACCTTATAATTGAAGCCGCATAGCCAATATTCATAAAATACCATATGGTCAATGAGCGAGGGGGAATCCAAATGCACCCCCTTTCTAAGTAATTAAGTTAGTATTTTCTTGTTGCCCTCATCTCAAAGATTCAGAAAAATCATGTTAACAAGAAATAAACTCATTCCCACTGTACATGACGCAAAACTTTTTAACATACAAAAATACCGATTATTAGGCCCAAGGGAAAATGAGATTGCCCATTGCAGCTGCATAGAGTGCTCCAAATGAACTTATTATGTTAACTAAACTTATCATTGTGAAGGTTTTGAATAGTTCTATCATAAAATAACAGTTAAATACTAATTAAGTAAGAAATAACCCATATAATGGCCTTGTAATTGCAGCCGTATAGCCAATATTTATAATATACTATATAGTCAATGAGTGAGGAGGGATCCATATGCACCCCCTCTCTAACTAACTAAACTAGTATTTTCTTGTTGCCCTGATCCCAAGGATTAATAAAAATCATGTTAACAAGAAGTAAACTCATTCCCACTATGCATGACACAAAACTTTTTTAACTTACCAAAATACCGATTTTTAGGCCCAAGGGAAAATGGGATTGCCCATTGAAATCTTCATAGAGTAATCAATATTATTACTTATTACTTATTCTGGTAACTTAGCTCATCATAATGAAGCTGTTGAATAGTCTCATCATAAACAGTTTTCAAATCTTCACAAAAATGACCCATAATGCCTCAAAATGGAGAAATCCAATATGGCCGCCACCATCAGGTCAAAAAATCGAATTAATCACTTACCTTTTTCACTGTACAAGGTGAATACCTGAATGTAATGTCCTTTTAAAGGTTTTCACATATGGGGAGGTCAATGGCATGCTCAGATTTAAGATCAAGACTAAAGAAAATGCTTGAAATTAATGTACATTGTTAAAATCGTTGTCTCGGGTAATGAACAATTCATAAACAAAAGATGATGAAGAAACAGGTTGATTGCATTCTGAAGAATGAAATTTAAAATGTATTTAGCAAGAATGTGGATTATAATACTTCAACAATTTATCTACTTATTTGCCTATTGTTTTAACTATTTATTTTATAACTGAAGGAAATGCCTGAAACTCATAGGCTTTAGGCCTATGGGTCATTCCACGCCAAGTCACCCAATTTTGAGAAATTTTCCCAGTTCATGCCATGGATTTTTTTGAAAAAAATCATGCCCTTAGTCCAATCCGTTTTCTGCTGTCCTGCCAAATCTCAGAGTTGTACTCCAAACCGTTTTTGAATGATAAAATTATGAAATATAGCTGTATGGGAAAATGTGCCTCTATATGTTAAGCCTTTCCAAATAAAGGAATTTCACTGGATAAGGCTGTAATTTTCACCATGTTTAGATATGACCCTATTAAGAATTTTGTAGTTGGATTTCATTTGTTTCTATGTACATCATAGGTATTTTGGAATGAAATGTGAGTATATGCACAAACGTCATATCAATCACTTTCAAAATTCAACATTTCAGTGAGGTTTCACTTTTCAAGTTTAAAATTTTCTGGGAACGCAGTTTGACCACTGATCTTTTAGTAAAAAAAATTGAAAATGTGTGCCATAAACAAAGAACAAAATACAGTGGCTCAAACATGGCCACTTGCTGCAATAAGGTATTTTTGGCCAACTTTGGACTATTGTTTTTCATAAAGGGAAATGTCCGATGCCTTCCATTTTTTTTCGTCAAAAAGATAATCTTTTTCTCAGAAACATACTAAAATTTCAGAGATGTGTTACATCCCATTCTTCCTTTTTAGATTTTGTGAAGACATCAAACCTATCTATGGTGATTGTCATTTTCCCTGGGTTGCCATGGGTGTTTGTTTACACAAACCATGTTGATATAGCCATGTGCTCTTCCCACTGTGACATTTAGGATTTTTCTTCATCTTGTGACTCCCTTTTTCGGGTTAGACAGAAGACCATGGACAGTGTCTAGGTCCTCAGAAAAAAATCTTGAAGAAAATCACAACATATTGACATGCTATCTGATATTAAATATCAACAATGTGGCCAGTTCGTGCCGGAATGTAAATTGTATTACCATTATCTTTATAATAGCATTTGAATTCTGAAATATGTCGAAATGAAAGGCTATATAAGGTGATGCGGGACAATGTTTATCTATCTCGTTTCTATTACTTATTGCTTAAACTAAGTATTTTAAACTAATGTAAATAAATGAAACTATTACATTGTGAGTCAATCGCAAGGCAAATCTTCCTAAGTCAGATAAGAGCTATCAATCATCAACCATAAAAAAAAAAAAACAAAATTGTATTTTCAATTAACATCAGTGTCAATTAGCAATGCTAATTGCATGCACTACTGCAATGAAGAGTGAGTGGTTTCTTTTAGACATCCGCTTTTCAATACATGCATTCTTAGCTAAGTTTCTGATGTGCCACATCCTCTAAGCAAATGTGTCGGGCTTCTCAATCATGGTTGCCTTTCTCAGCCACACCTGGCTATAATTGAGGTCAATTACCCATAATTCCAAAGCTAGACTGGTGATATTCAAACCACCCAAGGTTTGTGTTATGTGTTATGGTAATTTTCACTTTAATGCTAAATTTCAACAAAAGTGAAAATGATGTGTGTAGGCTAACTTTGTTAGGGAATGTGAGCATGAACGCATGGAGTATGGTAATATTGCATGTTGAAACCCTTACTGAGTACAGCAGGAAATGGTATGACACAGCATGTAAAACATTTGCTGACAGATGAATCATGCTGGTCAGTCAATGTTGCTATAATGCAAATCATTGATTGAGACACCTGCTTACTCGGAGCATGCATTGCTTGTCAAATGGCATAATTGTCATCGATAATGTTAATGATGCTGTTTAAAAAAACATATGCCTTCAAGCAAAGAAAGTGATACATTCAGCACACTTTTTTTTACTTGGCAGTTTAGTAATACTAATATAATTATTTATCATGCATTCTTTGAAATTTTGAAACATTTGGATTTGATGGGAGAGTGGGTCTAATATTACGTCCCTGCTTTTATGAACTTCTGAAGTTGGATAAAAGAAAGTGCTCTCTGGTTTTTTTGTATGTGGATAGGCCTGTTCCTTCCTTCTATGTTCATATTTGACACTTTGCAATGTTCAAATAATCAATATTTATGTGTAAATAATTGTGAAAAAAAATCATTCAGGAACAAGATACTAAATAAATCAGACACAATGATCCAGAGCACATGGCTACATAAACAAACCAGCACATGGTGGGCGTAAGGCAGGGTTTCCCAAAGTTATAATACATAAATAATAAATAATTGACCATAGACGATGCTAAACACCACTAAACAGAGATTCATTCTTTCAAAACAATGTAAAGTTAAAACAGTTTCACAGGCATTATCAGATCTGATGGCGGGCCGCCAAAAATGTTTTTGTGGGCCGCCATTGGCCCCCGGGCCGCACTTTGAGAACCTATGGTGTAAGGAATACACAGGAAATTGACTATCACCAAAGGTATGTTTGATGACTTTAGAAAATCATGAATGGGGTAACGAGACAGAACACATCTCTGAAATTTTGATATGTTTCTGAAAAAAAGTCAATCTTTCTCAGAAAAAAAAATGGAAGGGATGCGACCTTTCCCTTTATGAAATATAATGGTCTAAAGATGGCCAAAATATGTCTTTTTTAGTCAGAGGCCATGTTTGAGCTACTGTATCTTGCTTATAATTGCATGCAAACATGTTCTACTCACAGCATTTGAAGAATGTGAGTACCACTGCATTCTCAGAAAGTTTTGTGGCAAAATGTTGAAAATTCAATGAAATATTAATTTGGAAATATGAACATTAGACATTTCAGTATCAGAATTCATTTTCCACCATAGCTCGCCATATTCTACATAAAACAAGCAAAAGTCAGACTAGAAATCATTGTTAGGGTGATACCTTGGCTTGGTGAAAATTACAGCTTTGTCAAGTAGAATTTCTTTATTTGGCAAGGGTTAATGTAGGGAGGTGGTCTTGCCTGTACTGGCATATTTCAAAATTTTATATATAAAAAAGTGTTTGGTGTACAGCTCTGAGATTTGGCATGATGACACTACTTATACTGAAGAATATATGTGATTTTTTTCAAGAAAATCTATGACATGAACTGGGAGACACTAGTTGAGTTGGCATGGAATGACCCCTATGTTTAAAATGCAGTAAAATTGATTTGACGTCCCGTGTGCTATGATGAAATATCCATCCCATGTACCCATCCTACCCTCACCCCTGTACAGACAAACACCCACTATTAACCCAGAAAGCCCACCTCCAAATACCCCCCAAGAAGAAACTAAATTTGTAATATACATACATAGCCTATACAAATAACATGCATACAGTATATATCTACATGTATTATATCAATGTGTACAGCATACCTATATTACATTATCTATAGTATAGACATCAATATCTATATATTGTTGAACATTATAGCAAAACAGTAGTTAGCAAGGAGCTTACTACCATAGAATTAGCTTGACCCTTTCTTAATAAAAGTTGCTGAAAGTTCACAAATCATGTGTAATCCACTCCAGGATTTCAATAATGGGCATTTCCATCCCAATTCACCACCCAAAACACCTTTTTTATCCAATCCAATAGTCAATAAGTCAATAAGAGTTCAAGAGTCAATAAGTCCACATCATTATTCTTTGAGGCTACCGTGTGGTGCAACATAGACCTAATGAGAACTTGCTCAATGCAAACAGGTGCAGGCATATGAAGATGAAACTTTCAGTTAGCGTTGGCTGCCATTACGCTATTTGGTCTGTGTTGCATAACAGTACTTAACAATGTGAGACAACAGGTTTACAGGTTAATTCACTCAAGATAAAGCAATGATTTTTCCTAAATGGCATACTGGGTACCAAGTGCAGATGTCTAAGCCCACCTTTCAATTACTCATCCCACTATCCAAGTCACTCAAATGCTGAGTCTGAGAATTGCAGATGGAGCACTAACAATTTACAACAAACTAACAAACATTCAATTGTTTGCAAGGGCACAATCACTGGTTACAGTGAGAGTTATGTTCTCTTTAGCCCTGAATATGCTGCTAAAGTCAGCAGAGGTGCAGTACAGAGGACCCTTCAAAAAATCAGGGGCCCATCAGTCCCCTATGGATGACCTTATGGTGACCACAACATCGGTGCCAGATTGCAGGTGGAGCCTAAAAGACCTTGAGCAACTCATTATCTGGACATGATATGGCATCAGGCTGAGGAGGGTTTGGAAGTTTGTTGTGGCCACTCTACAGCAAGGGCCAAGGGAAACAAAGGCAGCAGCTAGTGTACAGTCAGATGAGGTCCATGCTGGAGTGGAGGAAGGTCACTCCTACAGGCCACTAAGTATGTGGCAGCGGGGAGGTTGGACACGATGGGACCAGACATTAGATTGAAATATCACTTGGACAGGGCTTTAGAAGAGTGAATCACACCAAAATAGATTCCTGATCTGAGCTGTTGCCCAAAAGCATTGGGAGAGGGGTGCTATCGTCTAGTGTCAGAACTAGGTGTTGACAGCTATAGCTGAGGTAATCACCACAGGGATGGCTTACAGCAGGCAGCAACATCCAACAAGGCAATCCATGCCTTTGTTAAAGCAGGGTAAAGGCTGTGCCATCATCCAACAGGGTGACCCTAACCCAGGAAACAGCACTAGGTTGGAATCTGGGAGGCAGGCAAAATTTCATAGTGACTGCAGTCAGGTTAGATATGGTCCTGGTGTCAGAAGCAACAAGTGGTCCTGTCTGAGATGACTGTTTCCTATGAAGAAATGACTGCATAGAGGGTGGGGTGGGATCGGGTGGGATCGGGTGATTGTAGAAGCAGAGGATGAAGGACCTGATGTGACCACATCAAGGTTGGCTGCAGAGTTTTTGGAGGTCAATCTCTACCACGTATTGAAGCACCTGGGTTTGGGAGGGCTACAGATACAAAAGCCATCAGGATCATCAAAGACAAAGCAGAAAAGGCATCCAGGTGGGTGTGGATCAAGCAGGGCAATAAGTGGGAAACAACTTTTTACCCTCAGCTGGGTCGCCTGGGTAAGGGTGACTGATATTAAAAGACTCAAAATCCCCAGTTTACATCACTGATGATGTGGCCAAGTAGTATCAGAAGATATACAGTATTGTATTTAAGAACCAGGGTGGACTTTATTTCCAATGTGATTTGCATATTGTGCTACCCCAGTGTGCAGACTTTCATTGCATTTAGAGAAGAGACGAGTATATAAAAAAGTGCAGTGTTTTTCTTGGCTGTGTCCATCCAGGTTTGAGGAGCAATATCTCAAGAACCAAAGATAGAAAGCTATAATTTCCCCTTGCTTCTATACATGGAAGAATATTTGTACAAAATTCAGGAAAACATTTGGAATATCATGTCAAAGTCACAGTGTTGGTGTGGATTACCCATAATAGAAATCTTGGAGAGGTTTACACATACAGTAATTTATTGACTACTATTTAAAGCAAGTTTTCATATGGAAGGTCAAGCGAATGTTAAGGTATTTACAGTAGCTCAGTTAACTGAAGTGTTGTAATTTTATATGATAGATATTCTATATACTGTATTTGTGTACTACATACATACAGGCTATTACAATATCTAAAACAAATAGTAATGTTATAGTTTATTTACCTATTAATGCTAAGCATCCTATGAGAGGAGTGACACAATTACTGTTTTTTGGTGGTGGGATCTCTGGGTTATGTGTTGGGATTTGTGTGTACAAGGGTGAGATTGGGATGGGCAAACATTTCGTCATAGCATACGGGACATCAAAACAATATACTACAATAAAATTCCAGTAGTAGGTCAATCTATTTACAGACATCAGTTTTACAATACAGTATAGGCCTAAAGTCTATGAGTTTCAAGCATTTCCCTCCAATTACAAAATAAATAGCTAAGATATAGACAAATAAGTGAATACATAGTTAAAGTATTGTATTCAACCTTGCTAAACATGTTTTAAGTTAATTCTCCAGAATGCAGTCAACCTGTTTTATGATCTATTGTTATCGAATTGTTCATTACCTGAGACAACAATTTTAACCATGTTCATTCATTTCAAGCATTTCTTTTAGTCTTGATCTTAAATCTGAGCATGCCATTGACTTCCACATATGTGAAAACCTGTAAAAGGACATTGCATTCAGGTTTTCACCTTGTACAGTGAAAATGATAAGTGATTAATTAGATTTTGACTTGGTAGCAGCGGCCATATTGGATTTCTCCATTTATGGGCATTATGGGTAATTTTTGAGCCTGGCATACAGAAGATTTAAAGACTGTAACATTTATTTTATGATAAGACTATTCAAAGGCTTCACAATGATGAGTTAATTTAACATAATAAGTAAAACTAGGCAGATGCAATGGGCAATCTCATTTTCCCTTGGGCCTAAAAATCTGTATTTTGGTAAGTTAAAAAGTTTTGTGTCATGCATAGTGGGAATGAGTTTACTTCTTGTCAACATGATTTTTATTAATCCTTGGGATCAGGGCAACAAGAAAATACTAGTTTAGTTAGTTAGAGAGGGGTGCATATGGATCCCTCCTCACTCATTGACTATATAGTATATTATAAATATTGGCTATACGGCTGCAATTACAAGGCCATTATATGGGTTATTTCTTACTTAATTAGTATTTAACTGTTATTTTGTGATAGAACTATTCAAAATCTTCACAATTATAAGTTTAGTTAACATAATAAGTTCATATGGAGCACTCTATGCAGCTGCAATGGGCAATCTCATTTTCCCCTGGGCCTAATAATCGGTATTTTTGTATGTTAAAAAGTTTTGCGTCATGCGCAGTGGGAATGATTTTATTTCTTGTTAACATGATTTTTCTGAATCTTTGAGATGAGGGCAACAAGAAAATACTTACTTAATTACTTAGAAAGGGGGTGCATTTGGATCCCCCTCGCTCATTGACCATATGGTATTTTATGAATATTGGCTATGCGGCTTCAATTATAAGGTCAATATATGGGTTAAATCTTAATCAATACAAATTTAACCCCTATATTATCATAGTACTAATCAAGAGTTTTACAATGATATATAACTTGTTAATATTGACCAATCTATGCCCAAGAAACCAGCAATTTCCTTTTCCCGAGGCCTAAAAATCGGTATTTTTTCGCCATTCGGTAGCGGTTAAAAAGTGGTGTGCTATGCATAGTGAGAATGAGTTTATTTCTTGTTAACATGATTTTTCTTAAACTTCAGGTCCAGGGCTACAAGGAGATACCCATGAAGTTTAGTCCTGGGGGGGGGTGCATGGGGACCCCCCCTAGCCCATAGACTATAATGAAATTGAAAGTGAGCTTTCAGCAATATTCAGATAGCTTTTGTCTGCCTTTCACTAACAAGAGCACATACGGTAGTGTCACATATAATTGGTTGAGCTAAAAACAAAAAAACTTATGGGCCATTATCTTCTAATATAAAAAGGTATCTAATTTAAATGGTCATTAAAAAAAAAAAGGTCATTTAATATAAAAGATTGCTGCCTCATCTTGACCAATAGATTGAGGTTCAGTGCTGCCCTCTGTCTGTGAGACACCATCATTACATTTCTCCTGATCTCTCATCTCCCTCCTCTGCCCTTAGTCCCCCCTACAGTAGTCACAAGTTATTTCATGAGCTCACATGGAAGAGAAATAACAAAATCTTCGAATTCATATTCATTTAATTACTTTAAATTAATTGGAGTTAATAGGTGGAATTTAATCTGGATTCCTGTTATTCCAATTCAGCAAATAATAAGGGCTAGGGGATTATAATATTGGGCTTCTAAAATTGTAATCGTCATCCAATCATAGCCCCGTTGGACAAGCTTGTGGTAGTCTGATACATAGACTGACCATGGTTTACACAGAATAACAGCATGAATACAGAATATTGTCTGAGAGTTACTATGGTAGAAAAAAAATTATATTATTTGTGGGACAGTAGGGTAGAAGAGTCAGAGGATAGAGTCAGTAGTTGGGGTGGCATTAGAGTTCATTGGGTGCAGGTCGCCATTTTAGGTAGGGGTCATCAGGGAGGCCGGCAAGGCCAGATCCATCATGGGGCCTCTGAGAGGAAAGGAGGCTGGTCCTGGTATGCGGCTCTGGAGAGGTTGGTGGGCATCCATAGTGGGGTAGGGGATGGTGGCAAAATAATTGTAATGTATTGAACAATGACATGCTGCAACAAAAGCTCTTCTTTTATTATTGAGGTGGTTCCTACCTGCCACCCAGGCCTGCACAGTTCAAATCCTGTCTCCAGTGGGAATTATACTTGTGTTTATCTATCCTTTATAGGACTACATTCTATCCAAGTTCATTTGGAGATGAACCAGAACAAACATGTTGTGCAGAAAACATCTCTCAAATGCTGAAATACTGCATAGTGTTACTTTAAAGGAGAATTCTGGTGTAAATCAATCCATAGCCCTGTTGTTTAAACTCTTAAAGTGCTTAAGGAAGGAAAAAGAATGAGATACAAATTTGATACAAAATATGTCGAGCAGTGAACTGGCAACTAACACTAACTAACACTTACTTTCAGTTTCATTTCACTATTTCACCATTCAGTCTGCATTAGTAATAATCAGTTTGTTATTCAGCATATGTGTGGCATGAAATCTTGTTTTTTCTTACAGACAGCATTCAGGTACTTGGAATAACAGGGCTATTGACTAATCCACAAGGTTTAACAAGGTTACTCATGGATCTGTGCCTGTTGAGGAGACTGAAGTTACAAGTGTATAAAAGAAGAAAGCACATGATTTACACGAGATCTGTCCAAAGTTCAAGCTTTGCTTCTGCACACTCTAGACATAGCCGTACTGTTTCTAAGATAAAATAAGATAAGATAGTGCTTTATTCTTCCTGTCAGAAATTCAAAGAAATTCTATTCTCTCTGTTTGTTGTCTGTACAGAGAGAAGACGGGGGATTATATCCTGTTGTTAACAGACCTCTCAAAGTTACGTTATGTTAGCAAACTGGAGAACTGAATGCGGAGACTAAGACACCAAGCTCAAGTGTGTAAGTAGCCTATACTCATGGGATTCAATGTCTGTTTTTACTCATTCAAGTCTGACACTGTAACTTTTCTGATATTACAATAACATCACTTTTATTGTGTGAAAGAACCATAGAGGGAAAAAATGTGCATTTGTGTATATTACAGTACCTTAAAAAGACAGTCTGTACTGACCTTTCGGTGTCAGATACACAACTATATCTGTGCTTTAAGAATTGAATAATTGTATTTCATGTAGTTAATGTTGTGCTGTATGTGTTCTACTTTTGCCCCTCTGTTAATTAACCAGTAGGAAGGTGCTGTTTCTGATATGAGTTAGTTTTTTAGAGCACTGACCTCTATAACCCTATGTGTGTGTGTGTGTGTGTGTGTGTGTGTGTGGTTGTGGGGGGGGAGAGGGGGAGGTACTGGGGGTTTGGCCCAGGTATCCATTTCCCAAAAGCATGGTTGCAGGAAAACTGCATTGCGACCAACATAGTTGCCAACTTACTTAGCTAACTTAGGGCACCAAAAGGGCTAGGTCCTCCTCTGCCAGTGGGAGTGCAGCTTAGATGACCTACTGTATTATCTGTCTCTTGTTAATACTTAGTAACCAATCAGTGATCCAGTCTCTGTGTTTTCTTTCACGCTTCAGTAGCAGATGGTTCAAAGTGCTGAGAAATGGCGTCACACAAGTGGAAGATTCAGTGGATTATTCCTCTGTGTGCTATTGCATGTGAGTAATGCATCAAAAGTTTAAAAACATTATTCACCTTGAATTATTGGAATAATTACATTAAATATAGCAGATTATGATAATTCAATACATGTTGTATTTTAGTCATTTTTTGAGGGGGAATTGGGCTAAACTAACTGTGTGTGTGTGTGTGTGTGTGTGTGTGTGTGTGGGTTTATCCCATATAGCTGCTGTGTCTCCAGACCCTGAGCTCTTCTCCCTAACTGGTTCTGAAGGTCCAGTCTCAGCTCCAGAAGGTTCTTCTGTCACTCTGCCCTGTGGACTCTCTCCTTCCTCTAGTGCCGTACCTCTGCAGGTGAGATGGCACCGACCCAATGGATTTAACACCCCGGTTCTGCGGTATGAGAAGCAGCAGGTCCAAGAGGAACCTGCAGACCCTCGGTACCGGGGCAGGGTGTCTCTGGTGGGGGATCTGGAAAAGGGGAACGTGTCCCTCAGACTGGAGAACATCACTCTGGAGGACCGGGGGGAGTATGTGTGCTACGCTAAGAGCACCAAATGGTACAATGACGTCAGTATCAGACTCGTAGTGAAAGGTGAGCAGGTATTGCTATAATAATTGTTAGGACTGCAAACAACAAACATAGGCCTAGTACTGTATGTCAAACAAAATATTGAATTTCTGACGGTAGTATTGTACTTAGGCCAGTATTCTCTCAAGTGCTTAAGTCCAAAAAAGTGCTTAGCTCCACTTGTTTCAGCCTGAACTAAGCACCCTTTTGGACTTATGCACCTGGGAGAATACCGGCCTTAGTGAATATGTGAGTGTGAGTTTTACACAGATTACATGTATGTAAATGTTTCTCTTGTTCTCTCTTTATCACACGCACAGTCTTAGGAGATATTCCAGTCGTCTTGTCTACTAATGTAGAAGGAGGTCAGGTGAATGTTACCTGTGAGTCCAACAGTTGGTACCCAGAGCCGACCCTCACTTGGAGAGACAGAAAAGGAACAGAGATCCATCAGAATTATACTAACAATGACTTCTTCACAGGTAGTTTCTTATAGGTAGCCCTTATTCAATACCATATCCATGCATGTGTGTTTTACTTTTATATAATGCAATATCCATTCGTCTACAGGTTGGATTATATTGGCATCTCATATTTTTACATACCGTAATAATATACAGTATAGTTTGACAGTGTGTGTATGTGCACGTGTTCTGTTTCCCATGCAATAAACTGTTTGTGGATGTGCACGCACGTGTGTGTACTCTCATTCCCCCTGCAGATACTGCTGGTCTGGTATCAGTGAGCTCCTGGTTGCTCTACAGTCCCTCTGAGTCTGAGTGGCTCTCCTGCTCTGTGGGTCTGTCTGATCAGGAGAGGAGAGAGAGCAGGGTGGCACTGCGCAAAACTAACACACACACACCAACACACACACACAGTCAAGGTATTTATGCCCCACTGTCTTTTATCAGTTTTATCACTGAAGATATACTGTGGATACAATCTGTACTAATGGTGTGTGATGAATTCTCGTCACAGGATCTTGGAAAGACCCACTGATTATTGTCTTATTCCTGATATTATTTGGTCTGGTCATATGGTTTGCTGTGCATCACAGAAAAGGTAAGGAAAATGTCAGCAAAAGTTTACTAACATACAGCGTTCTTATACTGTAAAAGGAATACAAGACCATTTTAATGTCACATAGCTAGTAGCCTGACACGTCAGACTATATCATAAGAATGTATAGTCTGAAGACCACTGATAGACTGTACCTCAATGGAGGGGCGGGTGATTGCGTTGTCTTTCAAACTGCCTCTCCACGTAATAGGCTAGCGTTCCGGCCAGTGGTACCAGCTGGTATATCAAACTTTTCCCGTAGCCCGTCGGTAACACGGCAAAGACATCTTTTTCAGAACGAAAAACTTCAGTGCACTTTCTTGTTTCACTTTCAAAGAAAATGACAAGTGCAATTCGTCCAAAACTAAAGCCAAAGACGATTCCGCTCTGGTTTGAGCAGGGCTGTCGTCATCGAAGCTCGCCTTACGATTTCCTGTACACATACCGCGCTGTGATTGGTTATCCGCCTCCAGAGGAAGGCTAAAACGGGTTTCTATCAGTGGCCTCTAGACGTACCTCTGTGCAAATTCGAATTTGCTACCACTAGGGGTACATCTAGAGTCTAGGCTACATAGATAGCATACTGCAACTCAAACTTAATGGATATTACTACTTTGCTTTGCTACACTGGAGCTTTTGCAGTTAGTGTACAAATATTTTTCTCCAAAACGACATTCTTGAGATAAGACATTTTGTCGCATAACTAATGCCTTGAATATCATGAAAATAATAACTCCTTTTTGACCAGAAATGCAGTTACTGCCATTTTGCTATGTAGAGCAGTAACCTACCTGTATTCTGTAAATAGATGCTGTTGTGATAAATAATCTTTTGTTACATACAGGACACAACAAACATGAAGAAGCTAATTCTACAACTAATGAAGCAAAACAGTCAGGCCAGTCTGCAGAAACCAGTAAGTCTGAGATGCATTTGTGGCCACTGCTAAAAACCTTTACCTTTCTATGTCCATACTTTAGTTACCTCAGGGCCAGTTCCCATACAGGATGTTTTTGAACTGACACACCAACGTTGCCTGTATTATCTGCTATCCTGTGGACAGCCATAATTGAAATGATATATTTCTACAAAAATTACACTACTACATCATTGGGTAATCTCTGGAATGGCATATGTCTTCTCTTTCTCTCTTATAGATGAACAGAACGAACAGACACCCCTCAATGACAAGTGCACTCAAAATTGTTCAGGTAATTGAAATTCACTGAATAAAACACTGACCAATTTAAACAGTCAAGTATTTGTAACACTTTATAATAAGGTTCCATATTAAATGTCAAAGTAGCATTACAGTGACATTATGTCAATATTACATTCTTACAGTCTTACAGTTACTTAAATGTTTTCCAAATTCAATCAATTGATCTCAATCTCAATGTGTGAGATGTCTTTTTAGTAACCATGAGTCTGTATGTTATTTTATTTTTGTAACATATTAGCAGAGACTGAACTACAAAAGAGGACATATGAAGACAGTATGACCTGCACAGAAGATGTTGTAGTCAGAATATCAGGTAAATCAAAGCTATACTGAAGAATACTTTGATTTCAATACATTGAGAAACAAAAAAATTGCATTATGTAACTGATTTCTTTTCTTGTGTAGATATAGAAAAAGCAAGAAAAAAATCACGGTAATACAAGTAACCTTCTCACTAGTTATAATTATATAACTTGCACAATACCATCGACATGAATGAAGTCTTGATATACTATTTTTCTTTTCCAGTGAATCTGACTCTGGACCAGAAGACAGTTCCTCCCTTTCTGAAAACACGAGATAACAGGACCGCAATCCTCTGTCCTGATCCACAGAAGGTGTTGGGCTCTGAGACAGAATTTCCTCATGCCCTTTCTGACACATATTTCTTCTCAGGGAAACACTACTGGGAGGTGCAAGTGGGCTATAATGACATTTGGGGAAAACATCATGACAGGCAGTCCTGGTATGTGGGGGTGTGCAGTGCTAAAGCAGAACAAACACGCAGAGTCTCTTTAACCCCTCAAAACGGCTTCTGGCTTCTCCACTATGAGAAAGGAACCGGACTCTTTGCCAACCCAGAACCCAGCACTCCCCTGCTGGTGACAAAGCTGTTTAAAAACCTTGGGGTGTTTCTAGACTGTGATGAACACACTCTCACCTTTTACAATGCTGACATGAAAACATGTCTGTGCCAATTATATGTGGCACAAAACAAACCACTGATTCCTCTGATCAGCCCAGGAGTCAGAGATAAGGAGCCTATTAAATTAGGGCACATACAACAACATGAAGGCAAACACATATAACCCTGTACTGGTTATGAGGTGATAAGGAGACACAGATCACTGGTCTCTGGAGAATCAGGACACGAATTCCCCACATCCCTAAAATAGTGTTGGTCCATGACAAAATTGATTGTTTTAAATGAATATTAAATGCATTCCACACACAAATTTTTCCATGTTGTTCTCTTCCTGCAATATCAGCATGGATAGGCTACTGTACGGTGCCTGTCATGATAGATACTGCACAATTAGCCTAGATAAACATAAAGAGTTAAGTTCAGCGATGCTGGACCAATTCAATGTCTTTGCTGAAAGTCACTACATGACAAAATTCTGGACAGAAACTAGAAATACTGGCCTTTTCTGTCCCTAATTACTTACACTAAGTAGGGGTAGCGGTCAATAAAAAAGTAAACTGACATTTTGTTGTTGTTTTCATATTGAAAAACACGTTTCCTCCATATCAGTCGCCCTTTTTATTCTGAAAAAATAACATTAAAAAATATACACCAGGATTTCAGCTCACTTAATTACACCATAAGTAACATTGGTAGGTACTGTAAGACAATATGACATTTGAATACATCAAGGGGAGGGACCATTTGATTGAGAGAACAATAGCGTATTGTTCTGTCATGCACAAACAAAAGAAATTGATACATATGAATTGCCCTGCATAGTTAAAGAGTTCAACTTCAGTACAGCACGTTGTCACCAGTGTGACTGTGGGTACTGGAAGCAAAAAGGAAAAGTTACAAGGGCAATTCTCATGGGCACATATCTGTAGAACAATATAAGAATGATACTCAGATACAACTCAATGCAGCCATCAGTGAAGATTTTCATATCATCCTAGGAACATCCACGGAGTAAAGTAGCCTACAGAGTAGCTTAAGCAATAAGTTCAGTAAAGTAATGCATCTTTGTTCCTCTTTCACTTCTGTTGTCACAGATTACACTCTAATTAACCTGGGATAACCATTGACAGGATCACAACAACCAATAAGGAAAAGCCTCATAAGGAAGTAAGACCATGGCATGAACTCTTGTCTTTTGACTTTAAGATCTCTTTTGAGATTGTCTTGTAAACTGGTTGAGCTGGTGGAATTATATTTACATATATCAACTTCAAAGTAAAGCTTCTTCTGTTGTGCTGTTTGAATATGTTGATGAAGACAATGCTGCACATGTGGATAAGTCTGTGTCTGAGTCCACTGAGTGGAGCTGCTTTCTGTGAGTAGCCAATCATATTTAATCTGTAATTCCACCGAGTCCACTGTAGTCTACCTGTCTTAGATAGGCTATCACTATACAACGGAAATGTATTCTGTGATATATTTGATTTGTTCCCTTTTCCGCTATAGGGGGATGCTCGCTGCTTGATCATACAATTCTATACGACTGGGACATTTTTCTTTACATTAGCCGCAATAGTCACTGGTAGTCACATTATGAAGTAAACAGAAGCTAGCGTAATCTTAAAAGAAAGATTATGGATACGGTAACACTTTGCGGTAAGGGTACATGAGTTATCATGAATTCATGCATGATTTCATTCATGATTCATTCGTGATTCATGCATTACTTCATCTCTGAATATCTAATGACTCATCAGGTATTAGCATGAATTCATTGTTTATCATTAATGACCTCCTGCTGAAATAGCAGATGATCTTAAGCATTAATTACTCTGGGTACATCATCATGAGTCATGACTAATTACACATGATCATGATGTTTTTGTTCAAAAGAATTTGATATAATTTGATATAATAAAAGTACTTATTTAGCCTACTTTGGCCTAGTTCCACATATCTATCCCATACGTCAAATTTTTTTTACCAATTTAACCATGTCAACACTTTAGTTTAGGGGCACAAACATGATGAATTCATCATGATCATGCTAATTAATCATGACTCATGCTAATTAATCATGATGACTCATGATGATGTACCCAGAGTAACTAATACTTAAAGGAATAGTCCACCGCTTTATGAAAATTGGTTAATCACCCCCTTACCTGGAGTTACATATGTGGCTAAGAATATTTTGGTCTCAGTGCATGCGTTGTCCTAGTCTGGCAACGTCAATTTTACCTTTAGCTTAGCATAGGCACTGGAAAGTAAAGTTGCCAAAGAGTTGCTATCTGGCAACTTTGCATTCCAGTGCCTATGCTAAGCTAAAGTTAAAAAATCGGGAAAACTGGTGATGCCATACTAGGAAAACACAAGCACTGAGACCAGAATGCTTTTACCCACATATGTAACTCAGAGTAAGGAGGTGAATTACGAATTTTCATAAAGAGGTGGACCATTCCTTTAAGATCATGTGCTATTTCAGCAGGAGGTCATTAATGACAAACAATGAATTCATGTTAATTCCTGATAACTCATTAGACTTTCACAGATGAAGTAGTGCATGAATCATGAATTTATCATGAATGATTTCATGCATGAATTCATGATAATTCATGTACCCTTACCGCAAAGTGTTACCAAAATGTTTTTGCAAGGAGCTCTTTTTAATCTTGACCCATTGTGACTGTAGAGCGCCTTTAAAAACAATGACATTATCTCATCACTTCTGTATGCGGGCCTCTTTCCTTTTTCAGACTTTTGTTTTCTGTCCACTAGCTGGTGTCAGTGAGCTCCCTGGTTGCTCTACAGTCCCTCTGAGTCTGAGTGGCTCTCCTGCTCTGTGGGTCTGTCTGATCAGGAGAGGAGAGAGAGCAGGGTGGTACTGCGAAACACTGACACACACACTCCAACACACACACACAGTCAAGGTATTTATGCCCCACTGTCTTTTATCAGTTTTATCACTGAAGATATACAGTGGATACAATCTGTACTAATGGTGTGTGATGAATTCTCGTCACAGGATCTTGGAAAGACCCACTGATTATTGTCTTATTCCTGATATTATTTGGTCTGGTCATATGGTTTGCTGTGCATCACAGAAAAGGTAAGGAAAACGTTAGCAAAAGTTTACTAACATACAGCGTTCTTATACTGTAAAAGGAATACAAGACCATTTTAATGTCACATAGATAGCATACTGCAACTCAAACGTAATGGATGTTACTACTTTGCTTTGCTACACTGGAGCTTTTTGCAGTTACAGTAGTGTACAAATATTTTTCTCCAAAACGACACTCTTGAGATAAGACATTTTGTCACATAACTAATGCCTTGAATATCATGAAAATGATAACTCCTTTTTGACCAGAAATGCAGTTACTGCCTTTTTGCTATGTAGAGCAGTAGCCTACCTGTATTCTGTAAATAGATGCTGTTGTGATAAATAATTTTTTGTTACATACAGGACACAACAAACATGAAGAAGCTAATTCTACAACTAATGAAGCAAAACAGTCAGGCCAGTCTGCAGAAACCAGTAAGTCTGAGATGCATTTGTGGCCACTGCTAAAAACCTTTACCTTTCTATGTCTGTACTTTAGTTACCTCAGGGCCAGTTCCCATACAGGACGTTGTTGAACTGACACACCAACGTTGCCTGTATTATCTGCTATCCTGTGGACAGCCATAATTGAAATGATATATTTCTACAAAAATTACACTACTACATCATTAGGTAATCTCTGGAATGGCATATGTCTTCTCTCTTCTCTCTTATAGATGAACAGAATGAACAGACACCCCTCAATGACAAGTGCCCTCAAAATTGTTCAGGTAATTGAAATTCACTGAATAAAACACTGACCAATTTAAACAGTCAAGTATTTGTAACACTTTATAATAAATGTCATTATCATCACAGTGACATTATCTCAATATTACAGTTACTTAAATGTTTTCCAAATTCAATCTGTTGATCTCAGTCTCAATGTGTGAGATGTCTTTTTAGTAATCATGAGTCTGTATGTTATTTTATTTTTGTAACATATTAGCAGAGACTGAACTACAAAAGAGGACATATGAAGACAGTATGACCTGCACAGAAGCTGTTGTAGTCAGAATATCTGGTAAATCAAAGCTATACTGAAGAATACTTTGATTTGAATACATTGAGAAACAAAAACATTGCATTATGTAACTGATTTCTTTTCTTGTGTAGATATAGAACAAGCAAGAAAAAATCACGGTAATGCAAGTAACCTTCTCACTAGTTATAATTATATAACTTGCACAATACCATCAACATGAATGAAGTCTTGATTTACTATTTTTCTTTTCTAGTGAATCTGACCCTGGACCAGAAGACAGTTCCTCCCTTTCTGAAAACACGAGATAACAGGACCGAAATCCTCTGTCCTGATCCACAGAAGGTGTTGGGCTCTGAGACAGAATTTCCTCATGCCCTTTCTGACACATATTTCTCCTCAGGGAAACACTACTGGGAGGTGCAAGTGGGCTATAATGACATTTGGGGAAAACATCATGACAGGCAGTCCTGGTATGTGGGGGTGTGCAGTGCTAAAGCAGAACAAACACGCAGAGTCTCTTTAACCCCTCAAAACGGCTTCTGGCTTCTCCACTATGAGAAAGGAACCGGACTCTTTGCCAACCCAGAACCCAGCACTCCCCTGCTGGTGACAAAGCTGTTTAAAAACCTTGGGGTGTTTCTAGACTGTGATGAACACACTCTCACCTTTTACAATGCTGACATGAAAACATGTCTGTGCCAATTATATGTGGCACAAAACAAACCACTGATTCCTCTGATCAGCCCAGGAGTCAGAGACAAGGAGCCTCTTAAGTTATGGAAAATACTACAATCTGAAGGCAAATATGCACAACTAAGAGATTAAAGGACTAATGAAGGCCATAGGAATTGGTAAAAGTTAATTATGTATCATGTTTGTGTGTTATCCTATAGGGGTTTGGTGTCAAAAGGTCAATTGTCCAAGGAGCATAATTAGTTGTGGAATGGAAAAATTCTTAAAATCAATGAAGTTACATTACAAAGTAAGCTTTGTTATCATGTGTGGGGCATGAGTGTGTGCTCCTAATGAGGTTTGGTGTTATTTGTTGATTTGGCACGGAATGACCCTATGGCCTAGCTCCTGACTGTCCAACAACATGTTTGGGGAATCCTTGGGGGTAGGGGACATGTGGAATGTGTGGGGCATGAGTATAGGATCCTGAGTTTGATGATAATGTAAGATAGTACTTTATCAGTACAGTTCTTTATTTATCTCTATGGGAAATTCAATAGGCCCTAATGTACAGTGGGCTACATTACCTTGTCTTTGGATATTATCTATACAAAGAAGGGAAATGGGGTGAAGGGTGATGTTGGGAGAAAACACATGAAAAATCCCTAAATCTTACACGTCATGGATCAAGTGGTGGTCATAAGTGGTAATTAGTCTTAACTTACATAGCCTGGAAATTGTGGGATCATATCTTGCAACTGTAAGTAGCTTTTGATAAAAGCGTCATAAATGCAAATGCATATAAATATGATTCCTGACACATAAACCATCAACATTTTTTTCACCCATGTTCAAAAACACACTCTGAAAATAGTGGTCACCGTTTAAATGTAGTAGCAAACACAACCTACTTACATTTGAAACAAGGACCAACCAGTGCTCACAAATAAATATTCCCATACAGCGCCCAACTGTGGTTTAATGTGTAATGTTTCAGTCAGATGACCATCATCAGGCAATTGCAGTCAACTGACCCAAAAGTTGCATATTAAACGTTTTTATTGCAAATGATGACAGTGTGCGGGATCCTGCCTCTTCCTACATGGTACTTAGTATGAACAATGTGCTTTTGTCTCTACCTTGGAATGGATATTAAATAGCCCATTCTAAACTTACTTGTAAGTGAAAGTTTTCTGTTACCAATAGTGCTGTCAAGCGAATAAATAATTTAATCGCGATTAATCGCATTTTTGACGTAGTTAACTCATAATTAATCGCGATTAATCGCAAATTTCTTTCTATTCTAAATGTCCCTCGATTTCTTTTTGTCCCATTTTTATTTATTTATTTTCATTTTAATGCTGTTATCAGCATTCATTGGTGGGGGTGAATACCAATTTAAAATAAAAGAAAACCCAGTTACAGCATCAGAAATTATTAACATGTTCAAGTACCGCCAGAGAGATGTTGATGTCTTTTATGTTGCTAGTTCACAAGTTTACAAAAAAGAAAAGGAAAAAAAAACCTGGATGGTGGCCCTTTAAATTATAGCCTACTAACCTATATTTCAAAGAGGCTCAATGAAAATATGGCATTATGGTCTACATGAGTAAACCTACATTGCATGAGCATACCTTTAAAATGCATTTTGCCATATTGGCAATTGCCCTGCAAGAAGCTCTCATTTTAGTGACAAGGTCATAGGCTATGTTCAGAATCAGGTAGGCTATATGCGTCTCGTTTGCACAAATTCTCTCTCTCAGTTGCGCTCCAACCTGTTTCACCTCTCTCACTCGCGCTGCAATTTTGAAACTGATATTAGCCTATTTGCGGGGTATTCAGTTCAAGAGAAGGGATTTCTAAGTGACAACATTAATCCTCTAACTAGTTAACAACCTAAATATGCGAACATGCGAGTGAGCGTCAACGATTGTGTTGGTAAAATATTTGTTTTCACTGACATCAAATGACACTCACAAACATTCTCTCTCTCAGTTGTGCTCCGACTCATTCACCTCTCTCACTCGCGCTGCAATTTTGAAACTGATATTACCCCATTTGCGGGGTATTCAGTTCAAGAGAAGGGATTTCTAAGTGACAACAATGTATCCTCTAGCTAGTTAACAACCTAAATATGCGAACATGCGAGTGAGCGTCAACGATTGTGTCGGTAAAATATTTGTTTTCACTGACATCAAATGACGCTCACAAACATTCTCTCAGTGGAGATCCACTGGTCACGTCAAGTATAACCGGCGTCGCGATCTCAGTTCATTTTCAATGGAGCACGTCAAATCGTCCCGCAAAGCATTGTGGGAAGGCAGCGCGTTCATCCGTCACGTCAAAAGTTGGGCTCGGCTGAACATTATGCAAATCAAGGCGTCAAACGCAGCCTTATTAGCCAATGCCAGTACAGCGTCGTGTTTGAGCCGTTGGAATCAACCAAACAGGAGCAGGAAAGAGCAGCCAACTGAAATTTGAAATGACACGCCTCCTGTAAACAACGCAGGGGACTCGCGTTTTGCTAGAAACGTTGACGTGGTTAGTGGACAGGTACCGTCTCAGTTGCGCTCCGACCTGTTTCACCTCTCTCACTCGCGCTGCAATTTTTAAACTGATATTAGCCTATTTGCGGGGTATTCAGTTCAAGAGAAGGGATTTCTAAGTGACAACATCAATCCTCTAACTAATTAACAACCTAAATATGCGAACATGCGAGTGAACGTCAACGATTGTGTCGGTAAAATATTTGTTTTCACTGACATCGGAGCAGCAGAGCAGAATGCAGACACCCGTGCCGTGTGTGCAGTGCGTGTGTAAGCTACTGTAGGCATGAGTAGCCTAGGTCCTAGGCTAAGCAGTAGGCTAGGCCTACTTCAAGCCTAATACAAACACAGGACATACTAAAACGTCGGGAGGTGTTGGAATGTCTGAGATATTTTTTTTTCACATTCCATTGATAATGGCGGGTCAAATGCGTTAATCGCGCGTTAAAAAAATTGACGGCGTTAAAATGGGTTTGCGTTAACGCCGTTATTAACGCGTTAAACTGACAGCACTAGTTACCAATGAATGAATTGGCTGTAAACAAGCTCTCACTAGCTCTTAAGATATTAAAAAGTCTAGACTTCAAGAAGGATGAATTCCCCCAAACTAAAAAGACCCCACAGTACCTCACTATACTGTAGGTCTTGGACACCTGGGGGAAAGCTTGAGCTTAATCGGGCAGAGAAGAGAAGATCAGAGTCAGGCCTGGGAAGCAAACAGACATACCAACATGCTGCATGTTCCAAAGTACTTCAAAGTTTTAAGAAAGATGACTTAGTAGGCTATATATACCCTGATAGGGTGACATTTAACATGAAACAGAACATAGGACAAGAATTGTGTTGCATTTGTTGGGGTGACATCTGCACTGCAGTATTACATTCATCAGGCTGAGAGAGCAATCACTTTTGTCATTTATGATGATCTTCACGTTATTTGTCCTCAAGAAGTGTATCGACGTGTGCATCATTAACCATACAGAACTGAGAGAAGAGGAGGAGGGAGGGGGGAGAGAGTTTGCAGTGGACACTCCAGTGTGCAGGGAGGAACACGTTTCTTCCATATCAGTCACACCTTTTATTCTGAAAGAATAGAAAATATATACCAAGAATATGACACACTTGATTGCACAATAAGAGCTCAAATAACATTTGTAGGCAAGACAACATGATATTTGAATACATCAAGGGGAGGCACACAACATTTGTTAGAGAGAACAATAACACATTGTACTGTCATTCAAAAACAAAAGAAATGCATACATATGAAGTGTCCTGCATAGCTTAAGAGTTCAGCTGCAGTACATCACGTAGTCACCAGTGTGACTGTGGGTACTCCAAACAAAAAGGAGAAGTTACAAGGGCAATTCCCATAGGCGCATATCTCTAGAACAATATAAGAATGATATACAGATACATGCAGCCATCAGTGAAGATTTTCGTATCATCCTAGGAACATCCACGGAGTTAAGAGTAGCTTAAGCAATAAATTCAATAAAGGAATGCATTTCACTTCTGTTGTCACAGATTATGCCGCATTCCATTGAAAGTCGGTAGTTGATAAATATGAGTCCGTTTCACCGACTTCCACTCTAAATGCGTTCCAGTGGATAACCCCCCCAAAATGTTTGACTTGCTAATGTACACAATCTGTTAATGAGGACATAAGAGACCTAATACATCACCATCATTTAAGAGAAGGGGCGCATTATGGTCCTCACTCACATAAAATGTAGGGTAAGCTACAACACAGTTTGAAACTATGTTAAATGTTTGGCAACTTTACTGGAGCTATTAGCTAACATGTGGCTAACATAGCCTCCAACTGTAACGTCAATTTTACCGACTTGGTCAACATCAATCTACCCCGAGTTCATGACTCGTAATTTCGACCTCATTGACTGTTCCATTGCATCCTCCCGACGCGAAGGTAGTTTTTCCCCCGACTACCGACCACAAAGGAACGCAGAATTACACCTAATTAACCTGGGATAACCATTGACAATTCAATTCAATTTCAATTCAATTTTATTTGTAGAGCGCACAAATACAGTACATTGTCTCGCGGCGCTTTACAGACAGTACGGGAAGCATCCATGAGAATCAGGGGCAAGGAAAAACTCCCTCGCTTTGTAAATAGTTTGTTATGTAGGAAGAAACCTTGGGCAGATCCACGCCTCATGGACTCAGCCTACCTGCCTGGGGCCTAATAAAGTATCCGTAAAGTCTGATGCATAGATTGACCATGGTTAACACAAAACAGTATGAGTACTGAATGTAGTCAGAGATGATATACACATAGTTTGTGCGACAGTCAGGGCCAAGGGATGGAGTCAGTAGTTGGAGTGTGGGATTAGTCAGTATTTGGAGTGGGATCAGAGTTCATTGGGTGTTGGTCGCCATCTAAGTAGTGGTCATCAGGGGGCCATCAGGCCAGTTCCATCACGGGCCTCAGAGAAAAGGGGGATGGTCATGGTGTGTGGCTCCGGGGAGGTTGGTCAGCATCCGTAGTGGGGTAGGGTTGGTGGCAGGGAGGTACGGGAGGTTCATCACTCAGCCAGTGCGTCGGGGCAGAGGGGGCAAGAGAAACAAAGAGAAACAGAAACAAGAGGATTAGGCCAATCTAGGAGGATATCACTTCATGATATGTGTCATATAATCTAGCTAGAGTGAGGAGAGGGAGAGAGAGAGAGAGGAGAAAGAGGGTTGTACAGGATGGCAAGTGTGCAGAAGGTGGCAGCACTAGGCTATCGCAGCATAACTAAGGTATGGTACATGGCATCTCACCAACCCAGAAGGGGGTGGTCAGTGGCCGCCTTGGAAAAACAGCAGAGGTAGCCCTCCCAAGAAAGCCCAAGAGGTGTGGTGATATGCCATGGCCCACTCCTAATTATAGGAAATGTCAAAAAGGAAGGTTTTAAGTCTAGACTTAAAGGTATTGAGAGTGTCCGCTTCGCGAATGTAGGGAGGAATAGAATTCCATAGAAGAGGTGCTCGATAGGCAAAAGCTCTTCCCCCAATTGTAGTTTTAGATATGGTCACTTTTTCAAGGAGGCCAGCATTTTGAGATCTCAGAGGTCTTGCTGGATGGTATGGAACAAGTAAATCTGTAATATATGCAGGAGCTAAGCCATTAAGTGCCTTATACGTCATGAGAAGGATTTTGAAGTCAATTC
>JAODXP020000021.1:37684201-37696701 GCA_027497455.2 Sardinella longiceps | reverse complement strand
GTGGTATGTGGGCGTGTGCAATGCTAAAGCAGATCACACACAGATAGTTTCTTTAACCCCACAGAACGGCTTCTGGGTTCTCCACTATGAGAAAGGAACCGCACTCTTTCCCAACACAGAACCCAGAACTCCCCTACACGTGATGTAGTGGCAGCTCCCTTCTAGCTTTGCATGCCACAAATGGAGCGGGTGAATAGCAACTCGTCTGACGCGACAAAATTCTTCAACTCAAAAAATCTTCAATTAAAAATGTTTACTGGTGAATTAAATCAAATACAAAAATAAAACATCACTTCTTGGTTCTACATTTCCACAAATAGTCGAAGTCTAATTTAGCCTGTTAGCTTAGCAGGCCAGCAGGTCGGTCAGAAAACTATATCACCTCCACCCGACCTTCTAATGAAAGAATATACTTGTCATGTGACTTACATTAAACTATACATCAAGCGCATTCCCCCTAGTGGTGCAACACACACATTTCCCCAATCATGAACTATTTCTTCCTTCATGAATTTACACATTTTAACTTTCCAGCATTAATTCTAATAACCAATAATTATTATTTAAACAAAATTACTTTTCTCCATATGGCTCTTACATTTCCGGCCCCTAATTGTTTATGCTATGGGCAGAACAATTACCAAATTCTCACTTAAACAAGAGCCATGAAACTAAACTTAGTTTAAAAAAAATTTTTCTCACAAAAATAAATAAAGTTACAGGTTTACCAAACCTAATAAACAACTTAAATTATCATTATTCAACCTTTCAGTTCAGTCCAGTTTCAGAGTCCTTGAGTCATTCATCCTGACTCTTGAATCAAGCAAAGCTTACTCACTGGTCTGTCCAATTGGCTTGTTTTCGTCTGCACAACAGCTCGCCTTACCACACCCTTGGCATCAGGCAAGGTCTTCTTGATCCGGCCCATTATCCAAGAGTTGCGCGGCGCAGTGTCATCTGCTATCAGGACGACGTCTCCCTCTTGGAAATTCCTCTTTGGTCTTGACCACTTCTGGCGATTCTGAAGCAACGGTAGGTACTCTTTGAGCCACCTGGTCCAAAACAAATCTGCAATATATTGCACCTGACGCCATCGTCTTCGCGCATATTGGTCATTCTGGGAAAAGATTCCAGGAGGGATGCTTGGTTGTGCTCTTAAAAGCAACAAGTGGTTCGGCGTCAACACGTCCAGATCACTGGGGTCGTCTGATGCCAGTGTGAGAGGCCTGTTGTTGATGATGGATTCCACCTCACACATGACAGTTAGCAGACCTTCATCATCCAGTGACTGCTGTCTGACGATTGAGTTCAAGATCTTACGTACTGTACGTATCTGTCTTTCCCACGCGCCGCCGTGGTGAGAGGCTGCGGGGGCATTGAAGATCCATTTAACCCCTTTTTCCATCATTGCATCAGCAATTGTCTTCTGGTTCAGATCTTCAAGTGCCTCTCGTAACTCTCTCTCCGCAGCAACGAAATTAGTCCCATTGTCTGAGCGCATGATCTTGGCCTGACCTCTTCTGCATGTGAAGCGACGGAGCGCATTTACGCAAGAGTCGGTATCCAGACTATGGGCAATCTCAATGTGGACAGCTCGCACGGTAAGACAGGTAAAAAGGACCCCATACCTCTTGACATGGCTTCGACCTCGCTTGACCTCGAAAGGCCCAAAGAAGTCCACTCCCACGTTGGTAAATGGAGGCTGATCTGGTATGATGCGATCCAATGGCAGATCTGCCATTTTCTGCTCTCCTGTCCTACTGTTGAGCCTTCTGCAGACTGTGCATCTTGAAATTATGCCTCTAATCGCTGAGCTCACTTGGGGTATCCAATACCTTGTGCGCAGCTGGGACAACATGTAGTTTCGTCCACAATGTCCAATTTCCCTATGGATGTGTTGCAAGATGAGAGCAGCAACTGGAGACCTCTTGCAGAGAATTGCTGGGTGCTTCGTCTCCTCTGGCATTGACAGTCTGGAGAGACGTCCGCCCACTCTCACAATTCCATCCTTCAGGAAGGGATCCAGTTTGTAGATTGGACTGGTCTTTTTCACATGTCCAGCTGTTTGTAGAGCCATAATTTCCTCTGGGTAGGCTTGAAGTTGACTAACTTTGATTAGCTCATTTTCTGCCTCTTCCAGGTTTTCTATGGTGAGCAGAGTTGGTTTCAGCGTCTGCCTACACCTTTTCATGTGTGCTGTTGCCAGCAGCTCTTGTTGATTTGGACAACTCTCTGACAGTCTGATTGTCTCCATGAAGATCTTTCTCTCTTCTCTCAACTGTAGCAGCTTTCGTTTCAGCTTCAAAAGCCACGCTACTGCTCTTTTCAGCCGTGTCCAATCAGAGTAGAATGCAATCAGCTTGCTGACAGCAGACATCTCTCCATCCTCATCAACATTTACTGCACATGACTTGACCTCAGGGTCATCTTGAGGTAGGTCTTTCACATAAGGTAACTCAGGCCAATCTTCCTGGGACTTTAGAAGGAAACTTGGGCCTTGCAACCAAGTCTCGCTCTCAATGAACGCCTTCACTTTCATTCCTCTTGAGGCTAGATCCGCCGGATTTTCTCCCTGACTTCACATAACGCCACTGGGAAGGATGGCTATGTTCCCTTATCACTGTGATCCTGTTCGCGACAAAAGTCTTGAAGCGACTGTGTTCATTTCCAATGTATCGCAGAACTGTGGTGCTGTCAGTCCAAAATATGGAGTCTTGGAGTGGCACCTGTAGTTCACATCGCAACATCTGATCCATTTTCACAGCCACCACAGCAGCTGTTAGCTCTAGTCGTGGAATTGTTACACATTTCAAAGGGGCTACCCTTGCTTTTCCCATCAAAAGAGTGCAACACTTCTCACCAGCTTGGTTTGACAGGAGCAGGTAGGTGGCGGTGCCATAGCCAGTCTCCGATGCATCAGCAAAATGATGTAGTTGTGCTGCCTGCAAAGGTCCAAATGACAATGGCTTAACACACCTGCTTACTGTGAATCCCTCTAACAGTGTCATTTCTGCCAACCATTCTTGCCATCTGAGTGCATGGCAGTCTTGGATTTCTTGATCCCAGCCACACTTTTCTTCACAGAGAGCCCTCAGGATCTGCTTCGCGGGCAGAATAACTGGAGCCAAGAATCCTAGGGGGTCATACAATGCACTAACCACAGACAGGATTCCACGCCTCGTCATAGGCCTTTCAGGAACATTCAGTTGGAATTTAAAACTGTCTGAGGCTGTGCACCACTGAACACCCAGGGCACGCTCCATAGGAGGGATGTTGTGGCTTAGATCCAAGTCTTTAACATCAGTGGCACGATCTTCTTCAGGGATGGTCAACAGAACAGCCTTACTGGAACTGACCCACTTATTCAGCTGAAAGCCGCCTATGGCGCACAGTGCTCTTAGATCTTTCACGAGCTGAACTGCTTGAACATCAGAGGGGACTGACTTCAAGCAGTCATCCACATAAAAGTTGCGGAGAACTGTGTCTGCAGCTTCCGGGCTTGCTGTTCCTCTGTTGTCCTCTGCGGTTTTCCTCAAGGCATACGATGCGCAACTTGGTGAAGATGTAGCACCAAACAGGTGAACTGTCATTCTGAATTCTTCCATCTCTTCACTCAGGTTGCCATCCGGCCACCACAGGAAACGTAGAAGATCTGCATCTTCTTCAGGAACTTTAACCTGATAGAACATTGCCTTGACATCTGCCATTAACGCCACTGGTTCTTGCCTAAATCTCACTAGCACACCAATAAGCGTATTGGTTAGATTCGGGCCTTGCAGCAACTGCTCATTTAAAGAGACTCCTCTGTAGGTTGCTGTGCAATCAAAGACTACGCGAATCTTCTTTTTCTTGGGGTGGTACACTCCGTGGTGGGGAATGTACCACACCCGGCCATCATCACGCAGTAGTTGCTCCTTGGGGACTTTGACGGCATATCCATTCTCTAGGACATCTTTCATGAATGCCTTGTAGTCTTCATGGAAGCCTGCATGTCTTTTCAGTTTCCTTTTCAAGCTGATGGCGCGCTGTTCTGCAATACAGCGGTTGTTTGGCATTGTTACTTCTGCATCCTTCAGAGGCAAGCTCACACAGTAATGTCCATCCACCAGTCTAGCAGAACTGTTCATCAGAGACATGAACTTGTGGTCGTCTTGTGACATTTCTTCTTTTTCTTCACAGTCACGCTCTGGGAAGTCTGCGTTGTACTGTTGTTTCAACAACGTCTCTATTTCCACTACTGAGAGACGGTTCACTGTGTGGCTCTCACTGGTGTCACTGTCCTTCTTTAGACTTCTTAGCAGCCCATTTACCACCCAGCCTAAAGCAGTTCTCACCGCGTAGGGACCATCTCCTTTACTATGGATTACCTGCCATGGCTCCATTGCCTTCGGAACATTGGTGCCTATGAGCAGGCCAACTTCAGCATTGATCTGAGGTAGAGAAACATCTTTCAGGTAAGGCCACCTAGCAATGTCTTCCTGCTTGGGGATGTTCTCTTCATGCACTGGAATGAAACTGTGGGTGAATACCCTGGGCAGGTCAATGTAGGTTTCTTCTTTAACACCACACACTTCTAAGTCGGTCAGGACAAACGTCTTCATGACCTTGCTGTCATCTGCCCTGCTACAGCCCATAGTGTTGAGAAGAATCTGCGTTCGTCTGCCCTTGAGTTTCAGCTTTCTCAGGAGGTCTTCAGTGCAAAAGCTTGCTGTGCTGCCAGGATCCATAAACGCATATGTTTCCACATATCTATCACTTCTCTTGGATTTGATCTTGACAGGCAAAACGGCTAATGCACATTTCCCTCCGGCCCCAGTGTAGGCACAAAATTCCTCATTCAGAGAGACGCATGCACTGGAAACTTCTTTGCTCTCAGAGCTATCTTCTTCTTTCTTATCAGCAGGCAAGCTGTCTTCTTTTTTCTCCATGTGCAACAAGTCTGGATGTTTTTGTGAACATATTTGACATTTTGCCTTTCTTTTGCAGTCCTTGCTAAGGTGTCCTGGGAAAAGACATCCAAAGCAAAGGCCTTTGGACTTAATGAATTCCAATCTCTCTTTAATTGGTAGTTCTCTAATCTTTCTACACTCTGTCAATGTGTGCTTGTTGTTGCAATAAGCACAAGGTTTCTGCACAGAAACATTCACAGCTTTTTTCACTGTTGCATCTTCTTGTGGTGTCTCCACACTTGTAGCAAAGCTGCTGCTTCCCTTCTGAATACCTTTCTTAACTTGAGTGTCTTTCTTGTCCTTTCCTTGCTTCATTGCTGGAGTCTCTGACACGCTTCCAAATAGGGGGTCTGTGGCGATTTTCGCCTGGCGATCAATGAACTCAACCAGGGCTGAGAATCTTGCACGTCCTCTTCCCCTCTCTTGGATTTCAAAAGCTGTCACTCTCCACTTCTCACGCAATTTATAAGGAAGCTTTGAAAGAACAGTCCGCATATTAGTGGGGTTGTCCATTTCTTCCATGAACTCTAAATCACCCATTGTGTTCTTGCAGCCAGTTAGGAACAGCGCATAAGCATTAAGAGCTTTACCATCTTCTTGTTTTATGGTAGGCCAATTCAACGCCTTGTCCATGTAGGCATTGGCTATCTTTAGCTCATTACCGTAGTGCTTCTGCAAGAGCCTTCTGGCTTCTTTGTAGCCTCTTTCAGCTGGCATATGCTCACAGCTACGGACGAGCTCCTGCGCTTCACCGCTGGTATACTGCTCCAGATAGTAGAACAAATCTTGGTAGGTATCAGCTTTACTCTCAACAGCATGCTCGAATGATCTAATGAATGACTTGTATGTGGGAGGATCACCCTTGAACGCTAGAACCTCCTTGCGTGGTAGACTGGACAGGTTATGTTGTCTAACAAGCATCTCTGTGATGACACTCTGTTTCTGTAACACTTGATGGAGGTCTTTGTCATCATCATCATTCAAATGTCTTGCAGATTGTCTCTGGCGGACACTCACTGGCTGGTGTATCACAGGACCAGAGCTCTGCAACACTCTTCTTACTGATGGCTGTACACTCATCATCCCTTTCTGTCTTTACATTTTGTCTTGAGGACCTTTTAGAGACATGACTGTTCATGCCATCTTCTTCATATGACTCCAACACCTTCAGTCTCGCTGTACATTCTGCAAGTGCTGCATCAACTTCTAATTTTTCTCTTTTAGCTTTAAGCTCAACTTTGAGTTTAGCTTCCTCAAGATCCAATGCTTGCTTTTGTTCTAATGTCGCTGCTCGTGCCAATAAACCTGCATGTGTCGCTGCCTCTTTGGCACGCACAGTTGACACTGAACTCACTGAGGTTTTTCTTGACCCATCTGAAGTCACTGATCCACTTTTACTTCTAGGTCTGCAATCCAGCAGATTAACTTGTGAAGCACTTTCACCCACATCATCTTCATCTTGTTCAACAGAAACTTCTGACAGTGCAGCTGGAACCTTTTCAATTCGCTCACGCTGACGACTGACCCAATCCAAACAATTTTCCATATATTCCTTGACTGATGTTAATTTCTTAGTGAAAGATTCTTGATCCACTTTCTTATCTTCCTCATCCAACAGTGGAATTACGGACTCATTAATCTCCACTAATTCTTTATGCAAGTTGCACACATCACTTTGCAAAAGATCTTGTATTGTGTATGCATCTTCATTTTTATCCATGAGTTCGTTAATTTCTTTCATTTTAGTTGTGAGCTGGCCGAATTTCCCTTTCCTAGTTCCAAGCAGTCTATGCAGTTTCTCTTGCAATGCTTTTTCAGTGGGCTTTGGCGCCCTCTTCTGGTCAAAAACATCGTGTGTCTGTTCGTTTTCAACACTTTCTGCCATCTTCATTAATCAATGCACATTTCACTAGCAAATGTCCAAAAACAGTCGAACTTTTTCAACTTCAAATGCTAATGTCCTTATTCTTCAAAATGCAGAGATCATCTTGGCATTGAATGTTTCCAAACTTCCGTGACTAAACGAGACACCACGTCCTCACTGCATGACTCATCATGTAGCAATAGCAGCTAGCTTAGCAGGACTTAGCTTCTGCTTCTGACTCAGCATTTAGCAATTATCAGCTAACGTTAGCAGGATGGATTTAGCCACAGCTCACCTTTCCAAACTCTACTCGAAACTCTCATAGGAGATGCCCGTCTCACTTGTGCAATAGGTCTGTCGTGTGTCTTCCTTCTTATGGAGTCTTCAGACCTTTCAGCAGTTTCTGGCTTTCCAGTGAAGTCTTCAGACTTTCCGGTGTAGTTTTCTGACTTTATGTAGTGGCAGCTCCCTTCTAGCTTTGCATGCCACAAATGGAGCGGGTGAATAGCAACCAGTCTGACGCGACAAAATTCTTCAACTCAAAAAATCTTCAATTAAAAATGTTTACTGGTGAATTAAATCAAATACAAAAATAAAACATCACTTCTTGGTTCTACATTTCCACAAATAGTCGAAGTCTAATTTAGCCTGTTAGCTTAGCAGGCCAGCAGGTCGGTCAGAAAACTATATCACCTCCACCCGACCTTCTAATGAAAGAATATACTTGTCATGTGACTTACATTAAACTATACATCAAGCGCATTCCCCCTAGTGGTGCAACACACACATTTCCCCAATCATGAACTATTTCTTCCTTCATGAATTTACACATTTTAACTTTCCAGCATTAATTCTAATAACCAATAATTATTATTTAAACAAAATTACTTTTCTCCATATGGCTCTTACACGTGAGAAAGCTGTTTCATACACTTGGGGTGTTTCTAGACTGTGATGAACACACTCTCACCTTTACAATGCTGATATGAAAACATGTTTATGCCGTTTGTATGTGGCACCAAACAAAGCCCTGATTCCTCTGATCAGCCCAGGAGTCAGAGACAAGGAGCCCATTAAGTTATGGCACACGCTACAGCATGAAGTCAAACTGCTTAACCCAGTATTGTTATGAGGTGATGGTGGTAGATGGTAGGCTTCTAATGATGATGAGGACACTGATCAGGATCAGTGTTTTTATATTACAGTATTTTTTATACACTATATTCACACATTATCATTGAATGGACATATAAATGTATGCTAAATAATTAATATTTACAAAACATGAATGAATAATGATTTGGTGCAAAATGCAGCCTGCTCTTCATGTAGTACTGGATATAGCCAGAAGAGGGCACAAGAGGTGACAACAGTGTGAAAATGAAATTTCTGTTGTCATTTGTCTCAACCACGAGATTGACAGATGTCAGTGTTTTCTGAAAAATGAGGACATGTCAGCTGTGGATAGTCAAAATAAAGTTAGACATTAGACTGTATTTTAATGCAATAAATACAATATTTGTCATGCAATGAGGGCTCATGCTTCAATGTTGGCTATTAGGCCATGAGCTCCGGACCCAAAAATTGACCTCTCGCAATCGAACGGGTGGGCAATTTCTAATCTGTTTTTTTGACTTCTTGGACATCTCAGGTAAACAGTTTGGCATGATAACCATTGCAAACAGGTAGCTTTTTGGTAGTTATCATGCTTTGAAATGGTGGACCAGTTAAATGGAAATGTGAAAATTCGGTTTTGTGGTTCTTTCTTATTATGCAGTTTGTTGACCACACAGGGTGCTTAAATTACCTCAGGGATGCTTTCCCTTCAACCAAGACCCTACAGGGGTTGTTAGACTACACTAATAGGCCTAATAGAATCACCTCAGCAATATGTGAATGACAAAATGTGAAAAAAATTATAACATATGAAATCCGTTTTTTTTTTTTTTTTTAATTATTCTTTAAACTTTTCCTGCAACATCAAAACACCAAAAAACATCATGAACAAATACATAATAACATGTGATAACTGTATACATTAACATGGCATGATAACCATTGCAAACAGGTAGTGAAAGTTAGTGAAAGATCATGTGTTGAAATGGTGGACCAGTAAAATGGAAATGTGAAAACTCGGTATTGTGGTTCTTATTATGCAGTTTGTTGACCACACAGTGCTTAAATTAACTCAGGGATGCTTCCCCTTCAATTAAGATCCTACAAGGGTTGTCAGACCACACTAATAGACCTAATAGAATCACCTAAGCAATATGTGATTGACAAAATGTGACAAATCGTTTTTGTTTTTTGTTTTTTCTGCAACAGCAAGAACAACATGAACAATCACCATGAACAAATAAACATTAACAACATTAAAAGGAACTACAGAGCTAACACCATGAGATAGCATAAGTTCTTCAAATTGTGTCCTTACAGTTGCCATTGGCACTACATCACAGCGAGGGAGAAATTCTGTCCTGATACACAAAAACATTTATATTTATGCATTTAGCAGACGTTTTATCCAAAGCGACTTATGGATAACAATCAAACTGCAACACAATACAAGTAAGTGCCTACTGGGAGTGCCATTTGCTAATAGGAGAGCAAGTGCAAGAGTTTAGAAGTGCTTGGTCAGTGTATTCCAAGTAATTTAAGGAACTAGGACAAGAGATACTCTTGAAAGAGCTGGGTCTTCAAAAGTCTCTTGAAAGTAGAAAGAGTGCCTGTTGTTCTGATAGTCTTGGGAAGATTATTCCACCAGTTTGGAACGATGCATGAGAAGAGCCTAGATTGACCTGTGCAGGGTGTTGGTTGTTCTAAGCAGCGATCCTTGGTTGAGCGGAGCGATTGGAGGTTAGCGTATGGTTTGATGATGGCTTTCAGGTAGACTGGAGCAGTTCCATCCAGTACTCTGTAAACCAAGATTAGTGACTTGAATTTGATGCGAGCAGCCAGGGACAGCCAGTGGAGCTCCATGAACAGTGGAGACACATGTGATCTCTTTGGCTGGTTGAAGACCAGGCGTGCAGTAGCCTTCTGGATCATCAGTAGTGGTTTTACCGCACAGGCTGGTAGACCTGTTAGAAGAGTGTTGCAATAGTCGAGGCGAGAGATAACCAGCGTCTGAACCAGGACCTGTGTTGCATGTTGAGTAAGGTACGGCCTGAGTTTCTAATGTTGAATAGAGAGAAACGGCACGACCTAGCAACAGCCGCAACATGATCCGTGAAGGTCAGCTGGTCATCCATTATTACGCCTAGGTTTCTTGCAGCCTTGGTAGGAGCAACAGATAGGGAGTCTATCTTAATGCTGATGTTGTGGTGTAGGGTTTGCCTGGCTGGGATGATGAGCAGTTCCGTTTTTGAGAGGTTCAGTTGAAGGTGGTTGTCTTTCATCCATGCAGATATGTCAGAGAGACAGTCAGAGATCCGTGTTGTCACTGTAGAATCGCCAGGAGGAAAAGATAGATAAAGTTGGGTGTCATCTGCATAGCAGTGGTAGGAAAAACCATGCGAGTGGATGACTGGACCCAGTGTTGTTGTGTACAAAGCAAAGAGGAGGGGCCCCAGTACTGAGCCTTGGGGTACTCCTGTGGTAAGGTAGTGCTTTGCTGAGGTTTTGCCAAGCCATGACACATTTAATGATCGTCCAGTGAGGTAGGATCCGAACCAGGAGTGTGCTTTGCCGCCAACGCCCATGCTTCTGAGTTTATCCAGAAGAATTCTATGGTTGACTGTATCAAACGCTGCTGATAGGTCAAGTAGAATGAGAACTGATGATTGTCCTGCTGCTTTGGCTTCTTTAAGAGCTTCTGTTACTGAGAGGAGTGCCGTTTCCGTAGAGTGTCCACTTCTGAAGCCAGATTGTTTGCAATCCAGGAGGTTATGCTGAGTCAGAAAATCCATGACTTGTTTGAAGAGCGTTCTTTCAATGGTTTTAGATAGGAAAGGAAGAAGAGAGACAGGTCAATAGTGTTTCACTTGCGTGGGAGAGAGAGATGGTTTTTTGAGCAGTGGTCTTACTTGAGCTTGTTTGAAGGTGGTGGTAAATGTCCCTGAAGTTAGAGAAGCGTTGATAACATGAGTGGTTGCCTCGACAATTGTAGGAGTAATGTCCTGTAGAAGAGTAGTTTGACTTGGGTCCAACTGGCAGGATGTCGGACGACTGCCTGTGAGAAGCTTAGTCACATCACTTTCTGATAGAGAAGCAAATGAAGTAAATGAAGCCGGAGGAAGCCTTTGTGTAGTCATCTGTATGGGTGGGTCCGAGAATCTGCTGCTGATTGCTGCTACTTTGTCAGTGAAGAATTCAGCAAAGGTGTCAGCTGTGAGGTTGGTTGCAGGAGGCGGTGGTGGAGGGTTCAGTAGAGATTTGAACGTGGAGAACAGTTTCTTGGTGTCCGTAGCATTGATGATCTTGTCCTGGTAGAATTCCTTTTTGCAGAAGTGATGATGGATGAGAAGGATGCTAACAATGTTTGGAATTGTGTTAGATCTGAAGGGTCCTTAGTCTTGCGCCATTTCCTCTCTGAGGCTCTGAGGTTAGTGCGCATCGAACAGAAGAGAGTCAGTTAGCCATCCGTGAGACTGAGTGGATCGAGCTGGTCTGGTGGTCAGAGGACACAGGCGATCCAAGCAGGAGCTCATAGTAGTGACATATTTTATTCAGTCAGCAACAAAGCACAATTCCCATGGGGCAAAGGTAACTGGGGAACAACAGCGACTGTGTGAATTTCCCAGTGAATTTCCCAACTGCAGCGAATTTCCTAAGGGCAAAGCTAGCTGGGCGATTAGATTGATAGGTTAAAAAAAAATCTGTTATCCTTATGGTTTGCTTATTATTATTATTGTTGTGATTTTGTGTATTGCTAGTTTGTTTTCCTCCTGAGTTTGATTTGAATTAATAACAGATAATCCTAATAATTATAAGTAATCAACAAAGCAAAATTCGCTTGGGGACAAGCTAACTGGGTCACCAGAATGAATAAAAATGATGGGAAATGTATTATAATTGTTAGTTTTTATAATTTAAGCCAGCAAACAAAGAAAAAATAGCTTGGGATGATGCAAACTGGATGACTACAGCGAATTATCGAACGCCATAGCTAACTGGGCAATCAGATTGAATTTCAGAAGTTATGTCAGTTATCCTCATGTTAATGAGCTATGGCATGGTTCAGTGAAAAACAAATGGAGTGTTATTTTCTTCAAATTTCACAGACAAGCCAGAGTTGTTCTGTGATTAGGTAAATCAAACATACAAAGTCAATATCTGTGGCCTGTATGATTCACAAAAGAGCTGTGGCAATTAATGTTAAATTCGTTTTCCCTCCTTGCTCACTCTGCACCAGTAGTTTGTGTCAATTCCTCTTGGTGCATAACAATTTATATGCAGGGCCTTGTAAAAAAACTGTAACAGAGATATTAATCACCAGTAGAAGTACCCTAATTGCTATATGCACAACATCTAAGAATTGCCACTATTTCCGAGTGGAATGAATATGGTTCAAATAAGAAATGCATGATAAATATGATAAAGCTACTGTTCTGCAAAGGTTATCATACCAATTCATAAACTGGACATATATAGCAATAAAAAAATACCAACAAGACTTTGCCCACCCTTTCGATTGCGATCGGTGGTATGGCTCATGGACTATATAGCCTAAATACAATATCCAAAAG
>JAODXP020000021.1:37671957-37684101 GCA_027497455.2 Sardinella longiceps | reverse complement strand
TAAAGCAATGATTCTGCAATGAGTTTCTGTCTCCCCTCCTTCCTCTCATCTCTACTCTCCACTATTCTCTTCTCCTCTTCCCATTTCTCTCTTCCTCCTCTCCTCCTCCTCTCTCTTCTCTCTATTTTCTCTCCTCTACCCACTTCACTTTCTTTCTTTTCTTCTCTCTGTTTCTCGCCTTCCTTTCCTTTCTCTCATCTCCTCCTCTCCTTCCTTCTGTTCTTCTCTTCTCCTCCATCCCTCCTCTGTTCTCCTCCTATATTCTTCCCCTCACTGCTCCTCCTCTCTTTTTTCTCCTCTCTTCTCCCTCCTTCCTCTCTCCTCCTCTCCTCGTCTCTCCATTCTCCTTGTCCCCTTTTCTCTCCTCCAGATGTGTGAAAGTCAAAACTCTTCCTCCTTCCTCCTCCAGTAGTTTCATCTCTTCTCTCTCCTGTCCCCTCCAATCCCATGAGTCCTCTGACTGCAACACAGGACTGATATGAACCCAGTTATGTGAGAAGTAACAAGGGCATGTTGTGTTGACAGTGCCCAGCAGAATGTGTGTGTGTGTGTGTGTGTGTGTGTGTGTGTGTGTGTGTGTGTGTGTGTGTGTGTGTGTGTGTGTGTGTGTGATAAGTAAACACTCAGCATATATGGGCATGTTGTGTTGGCAGTGCCCAGCAGAATGTGTGTGTGTGTGTGTGTGTGTGTGTGTGTGTGTGTGTGTGTGTGTGTGTGTGTGTGTGTGTATAAGTGATAAGTGAACACTCACCATATTTGGGCATGTTGTGTTGACAGTGTCCAGCAGGGGGAGACAGACACAGAGTCTAAGAGGCCAGTGAAGACACAAAGGGACTCTGCTGCACAACTCAGGTGAGATCGTGGATCATGGCATTCTGACAGATAGTCACTAAAGTCCTTAACAAACCACATCTGCTTGGGCAGCTGTAGCTATAGTGTGATGGTGTTTTGTTCAGATGATGTCTGTTGGTTGGTTGGTCACAGTTTATAAAGTTATTTACTGTATAAATATAACTGAATTACATTGAATTAAATGCTGCTTTTCTGGTATTATTGAGAAGACTTCTTCACCACAGGATATGGTCTTTTTTTAATAATATGAGCTGATATACAGAAACTATGAAACGATAAATTGGGAATCAAATTAGAACTGTGTTGTGTTGAATTAGAATTGTGTGATTTTTTTATTTTCTCTTGTTGACATGACCCTCATGAGTCTAGTAGCACTAGTGTAGGAATATTATGATGGTGTTTTATTGTTGACATTACCTCCTTAAAGCTGTGTTTTATTGTTGACATGACCTTCTTAAAGCTGTGTTTTATTGTTGACACAACCTTCTTAAAGCTATGTTTTATTGTTGACATGACCTTCTTAAAGCTGTGTTTTATTGTTGACATAAATTCTGTCATTGATCCAGATGGACACCAGAGGAGGTAGAGGTTCATGAGAAACTCAGATCCACTCTGAAGAGGAAGTTTCAGCATCTGGTTGAGGGAGTACCAAATCAGGGAGAAAGCAGACTCCTCCATGAGATCTACACAGAGCTCTACATCACAGGGGGAAAGGAGGGGGAGGAGGAGGAGGAGGAGGATGGGTCAATGATGAACATGAGGTTAGACAGATAGAGAGAGCATCCTGGAGAGAAGCAGCACAAGGCAGACCAATCAATTGCAGGTACATATTTGGAGCATTTAACACCTCTAATCCCTCTCACAGACTAGTGCTGACAAAGGGAGTGGCTGGCATTGGGAAAACTGTCTCTGTGCAGAAGTTCATTCTGGACTGGGCTGAGGGACAAGCCAATCAGGATCTCCTCTTCATATTTCCTCTTCCTTTCCGAGAGCTCAACCTGATGAAGGAAAAGAAACTCAGTCTGGTGGAGCTTCTTCAACACTTTTTCCCAGAAATAAAAGATTCGAGAATATTCTCCAACTCAGAACATAAAGTCTTATTTATCTTTGATGGTCTGGATGAGTGTCGACTTCCTCTAGATTTCCAGTCCAAACTGAAATGTAGTGATGTGACAGAATCAGCCTCAGTGGACGCCCTGCTGACAAACCTCATCAAGGGGGATCTGCTTCCCTCTGCTCTCCTCTGGATCACCACCCGACCTGCAGCAGCCAATCAGATTCCTCCTCATTATGTGGACCAGGTGACTGAAATAAGGGGATTCAATGACCCACAGAAAGAGGAGTACTTCAGGAAGAGAATCAGTGATGAGAACCTGGCCAGCAGAACCATCACACACCTGAAGTCATCCAGGACCCTCTACATAATGTGTCATATTCCAGTCTTCTGCTGGATTACAGCCACTGTAGTAGAGAAAACATCAGTGGAATCAGAGAAAATAAAGATGCCAAGAACTCTCACTCAAATGTACACACATTTCCTGATCATTCAGACCAGCATCAAAAAAGAAAAGTACACAGAGAGAAAAGAGACAGATGAGGAGATGATTTTCAAACTGGGGAAACTGGCTTTCCAGCAGCTGGAGAATGGCAATCTGATCTTTTACAAGGAAGACCTGAGAGAGTGTGGCATTGATTTCACAGAAGCATTAGTGTATTCAGGAGTATGTACTCAGGTCTTCAGAGAGGAGCCTGGACTGCACCAGGGGAAGGTATTTAGTTTTGTGCATTTGAGCATTCAGGAGTTTCTTGCAGCTTTATATGTGTTCCTCTGCTTCAGCAACAGACAGAGAAACAAGCCTGACCAACAGCAAACCTCTCAGCTCTCTGCTCTGTTCAGATCTGCTACACTTTATGACCTACACAAGACTGCAGTGGACCTGGCCTTACAGAGTGAGAATGGACACTTGGACCTTTTCCTCCGCTTCCTTCTGGGCCTCTCACTGGAGTCCAATCAGAATCTCTTAAGACACCTGCTGCCAGAGAGCAGTAGCCAATCACAGAGCTCAGTGCAAATAGTCCAGTATATTAAACAGAGGATCAGACATCAGAGAGATTCAGACAGAGATATCAACCTGTTCTACTGTCTGAATGAGCTGAATCACCATGCTGTAGTGGAGGTCATTGACAGGAGCTCAGGAACTCTGTTTGTAGACACGCTCTTACCAGGAGAGTGGGAGACACAGAGGTTTGAGTTTAGGATTCCAGAGGAGCAGCTGGATGAGTTTGACCTGCAGAAATACATAAAGACACCAGAGGAAGACCAGACTGAACTCCTCAGTCCAGATGAAGTTCTTCAGAGGCTAGTACCTGTGGTCACATCAGCACTGTAAGTAAACAGTCTGGGACTGTGTGTTTGTAGGGCCCATGATTTCTGTGATGCGGACTGTGTGTGTGTAGGGCCCTATGATTTCTGTGATGCGGACTGTGTGTGTGTAGGGCCCTATGATTTCTGTGGAGTGACTGTGTGAGGCTCTATGATTTCTGTGATGCGGTAATCACAGACGGAATCATTGCTACATGTATATTTTGCGAGTTGATATTCAAATACACATTTATAAACCGATCTTTTCTAGATTTCCATTCTACAAACTCCATATTCACCGTGCGTTTCTTTACTGCTACGCACAACATTTCTACAGGCGCAGCCCTTTTCCTGATCATCATTGTCAATTGAATGGTGAAAAAAAAACAATGTTTCCTCGATCATGAAATAGTTTTGAATTCCGTGTCATAGCCTAGTGCTGAACACATCAAGTAAACATAAAACATAACATTGCTGTGCTTAAAACTGTAACAATCACCAATGTTCACCATTTGAGATTGTTTACTGCTACACACAACATTTCTACAGGCATAGCTTAGCTCTTTTCCTGATAAGACATCTTTGTAAGACATTGTTGTCAATGTACTGGTAAAAAAGAAAACAAAGTTTCCTCAATCAGGAAATTCTTTTGAATTTTGAGTCATAGCCTAGTACCGGTGGACACATAAATTAGCAGCAGGAGCGATCAGCCAGCTCAAAGTAAGGGTGCGTGTCTGTGGTGGGCAACAAGTAACGATAACCTATCTGCATGGATAGTGATGGATGGATAACAAACATCTGCATGGATTCCTGCAACTGTGCATGGAAACAGATTAAAACATTTAAGAGGCACTGTGCCTACTTTCACTGAAAACCTTTTTGTGAAAAATTGATTAGCCTACTCAAAATATGATCTACTTTCCTAATGACATTGCCGGTATACAGTATGTAAGCATTCACTACAAAAACAGCCAATTCATTGTGCTTAGAATTTTATATCCAGATTGATCAGATACCCTATATCTCCTAGACTGAGAGAGGCCAAGGTGCATCCACCTATTGTGTTTGAGAGAGCTTGTAGTATGGGCCCTCTGATCCATATGACATCAGGCATGACTAAGACAGGAAAAAAATTGTTTAAGGCCATAAAAAAGACAAATACCCGAAACTGTAAAAGTGGTGTGTGTGTGTGTGTGTGTGTGTGTGTGTGTGTGTGTGTGTGTGTGTGTGTGTGTGTGTGTGTGTGTGTGTGTTCAGAACTATGAGGGGTGGAGTAGATGTACTGAGTGCTACCAAAGTGACAACATCCTGTCATCAATTGCCACTTTTGTAAAGCATTGTGAATGAATCTGTTTTTGTGTTGCTCTCTGTCAGTAAATATATGTAGAGTTGAGTCTTACTCCCATGGAAGAGTGGCAGGAAAGCCAGGCACCAGGCCTACGTGTGTGTGTGTGTGTGTGTGTGTGTGTGTGTGTGTGTGTGTGTGTGTGTGTGTGTGTGTGTGTGTGTGCGTGTTTACATGTATGCATTTAGCCATTTTTGACACATAGACACTTTTATCCATTTTTGTCAACCATCAATTATATCAGGGCCTGTTTCCTTAACCGCTACACCACCACTGCCTGTGTGTGTGTGTGTGTGTGTGTGTGTGGGGGGGGGGGGGTGGTGGTGGTGGTGGTTGTGTTTGTGTGTTTATATCAACATCTTAGTTCTGTATTCCACAGTGTAAAGATCAATTGCTTTTAAAAGGCAGAAAAGTTGAAGTACAAACCAGATCCTCCTAGTATTGATATATAGAATATCTAATCAATTACAGTGAACATGTGTGTCTGTGTGTGTGTGTGTGAGTGTTTGTGTATCAATTGAAGTACAAACCAGACCCCCCTAGTATTGATATACAACCAAATTCCAAAATAGTTGGGACACTTTACAAATTGTGAATGAAAATGGAATCCAATCATTTACAAATCTCATAAACCTATATTTTATTCACAATAAAATATACATATCATGGCAAATTTTGAAAGTGAGACATTTTGAAATATGCCAAATATTGGCTCATTTTGGATTTCATGAGAGCTACGCATTCCAAAACAGTTGGGACAGGTAGCAATAAGAGTCCAGAAAAGTAAAATGTACATGTAAGGGACAGCTGGAGGACCTATTTGCAACTTATTTGGTCAACTGGCAAAATGATTGGGTATGAAAAGAGCCTCCCAGAGTGGCAGTGACTCTCAGAAGTCAAGATGGGCAGAGAGGATCACCAGTTTTCCAAATACTGTGGCATAAAGTAGTGGTGCAAGATCAGAAAGGAGTTTCTCAGACAAAAATGACAAAGAGTTTGAAGACACCATCATCTACAGTGCATATCATCATCCAGATTCAGAGAATCTGGAACAATCTCTGTGCATAAGGGTCAAGACAAGAAAACCTTACTGGATGCCTGTGATCACCGGGCCCTTAGACCGCACTGCATCACATGCAGGAATGCTAATGTAATGGAAATCACAAATTGGCCTTAGGACTACTTCCAGAAATCACTGTCTGTGAAGACAATCCACCGTGCCATTCACCATAGCAAGCTAAAACTCTATAGGTGAAAAAAGAAGCTATTCCTAAACGGGATCCAGAAGTGCAGGTTTTTTCTGGGCCAAGGCTCACAAATAAAAAATCAAAGTTCTTTTTGGAAAACTGTGACGCCATGCCATCCCGACAAGAACAACCCCGACAATAACAAATTGTTATTGCTTATTGTTAGCGCTCAGTTTAGAAGGCTGCTTCTCTGATGGTATGGGGTTGCATCAGTGTGTGTGGCATGGCCAGCTTATGCATCTGGAAAGGCACCATGAAGTCTGCAGTCCAGGTCTTTCACCCATAGAAAGCTTTTGGTGCATCATAATAGGAAGACATGACAAATAGACCTAAGACAGTTGAGCAACTAGAAGCCTGTATTAGACAAGAATGGGACAACATTCTGTCCACAACTTCCCTCCACAGTCCCCAGACGTTTACAGACTGTTCTAAAAAGAAGAGGGGATGCCACACGGTGTTAAACGTGGCCTTGTCCCAACTATTTTGGAATGTGTTGATGCCATGAAATTGAAAATGAACTTATTTTCCCCTTAAAATTATACATTTCTTCAGTTTCAACATTTGATGTCATCAATGTTGTATTCTGAATGACATATTGAAATTTGAACTTTCACATCACTGCATTATGTTTTTATTCACAATTTATAAAGTGTCCCAAATGTTTTGGAATTTGGTTTGTATATGGTAGAATAGAATATCTAATCAATTACAGTGAACATGTGTGTGTGTGTGTGCGTGTGTGTGTGCATGTGTGTGTGTGTGTGTTTGTGTATGTGTGTGTGTGTGTGTGTGTGTTTGCGTATCAAACACCTTTTTTATATTATCCACAGTGTACAGAACACAGAATATGGGCCCTATTTTGACGACGCAACGTCAAACATTCTTTGATGCATCTTGCATCTTGTGTTGGGGGCGTGCCGGCGATATTTCGCTATTTTCATAGCGCAGAAAATAAAACTTCATGCCAGCGCAAAGTTCAAAACGGTTGGACTTACGATGCCTAATTAATCATGGGTGTGTTATGGGTGTAACACAAAATTGACCAATGGCAGATCAATTTAAGAACGTGGAGCGCATTGCGTTTGGTGCATTGGTATCGTACCAGCGGATCTACTTGGTGAACATTTAAGGAAATGAAAACATTGAATAGGTCTGTAAAGGAGTGTGTGTCAGGCGGTTGGAGGCGAAGGCACAGGCCTGGAAATTCCAAGTTCTTTTTAACGTTTTTATTTTACAAGTAGGCTACCGGCAGGTCAAGTGATGTATAAAGACGAACAGACGAAAAAACAAAGTAACAAACAAAACACTGAGCAAAAACGGAAAATAAAGAAACAGGACAAAGCCCACACATCTAGGCCTTTTGTGCCCTTGCAACACAACAACGCCCTCTCACAGGCGAGACGTCTGTACTCTAGGCTCCACTCAGCCCTGACGCAAATCCACGTCGGCCTTTTCAATAACTACCAAATGAACTAATAATCAATTAACTAGGCAACATAACATTTTAAGCTATGCACAACATTCACGCAACACATTACTATCAAGCCTTCATGTAATTACGGAATACAGCGTTAAACATAAGCAGAAACAAATCAAAATCATAATGCAAATCCCCCTTCTCAATGAGCGCATCCAATCCAGAGCGCGCGCCCTTTACCTAGAAAAGGGTTTCCACTACCTGCGTTCAGCTTTGATCGCCACACCCAGAAGATCAACCAGCCAGGTAACACAAAACATAAACAAAACACACACCATCCAGACAGTAACGTTCCCAATTCAGATGGTAAACGTGCGCACATAGAAACCTTAACTGTTCCGAAGTGTCGGAAAACAGAATATTACGCAAAAGTAAATCTCGGACGCGCTCCTCGTCCTTAAATAAACAAACCAACAAAACAAATCACCATTACGCATACCAGGCAGATATTAAAACCAATCATGCACCCTACATCTTATTTTCAGTTCATATGGAATATTTAAAAGTGTCCAGTCAGTTGTATAAAGTTCATTCATTTGGTCCATTGTTCATTACTGGCGGGAATACGGCAGGTTCATGTGACAGGCGGAGTGTGCTCTGTCACAAGGTCACATGGGGTCTAGTAATAGTCAGAGCAATAATGGCTCTGATAATATCAAATAGATGTTTATAGGCTGCACAAGACACAGATGAAGCTGGTTTAGTCCTGTTTAGTTATCTCGGAATATTCATTCTAGGGCTTTAATGATTGCTCAAAAATCTTTGTGTCGATACTTCGTTAAATCCTTATCAACAAAGTTCATCTTCAAAAAAAAAAAAAAAAACCTGTGCTATCGTCACTCGCACTCACACACACATCTTTGGCATCATTGATTCAAATGGACTGTTATTATTTAAGCATATTCAGGTACGAGCTACGCGTTTTATTTGCCATATCAGCAAACCATAGTTCACCAAGCCTCTCCGTTGTGCATAAATCCGCTAGCTGACTTACAATTGTTACCCAATGTAAACACTAGCGCTAGCTATGGTATTTGCAATAATTTGTTGCTTAGTATGATTAATGATTTAGCATGATATTTAGAATGGGGGGGCAAACCCGCCAAATCTTTCACCCACACCTTATCTCTCTCCCTCCCTTACATGGTGCACACAGACACCACTCCCCATCCTTGCATACAGGTATGCATTTAATTTAGACTGTTCCTTATTGATTTGTCATAGATAGGCCTACAATCCTCTTTACTTTTTGTAAACCTAAAAAGAAGGGCAAATAGGATTTTTTATTTTTTAAAGCTCAATTTCCTTCATATAAGGCCTACATGTTTCACAGGGGAGCGTACCTATGTTCCCCGCTATTTGTAATGGACCATGGAAATTTCTCCAGCACGGCAGCCATCCGACGCTTGCTTATCCTTTTTGTAGAAAAGGCCTATGTTCCCCGTCTTGTATCCGACCATGGAAATTGCATGGGATATGCTTGCGAGTGCACATTTCGTAGGCCTACAGGCTACTTAAGACAACCTGTGGAGTTTCGCACCATCTCTCTGTTGCCAGCGTTATGCACAAAGCAGATTTGGCTAGCCTGCATGAGATTGGACAGTTGAATGAATATTATATCCTATTTATTTGTTCTGTAATCCGTTGTTAACAAACCTCCATACTGTAGTGGTCTGCAAGTTAGCTAGTGGTAAAGTTTATGTCCAATTACTCGCAACTCCAAGGCCAAGCTGGAGACGTCTTTTACTCAAAATCTCTCATACTTGACTTTTCCTTTTCGTTTTCGTACTTTTCCTTATCTATAGCCTAGGCTACCGCGATCAGAGAGGATATCCATATACTTTGATTTTGGGGAAATTAGTGCATTAAACTTTTGGGACTTGGTTGTTTGTTTTTGTGTTAATTTAGGCTACTCTGATTAAAAGCAGGCTGCTTTCTGCAGCCATCCGACGTTTGCTTATCCTTACAACTTCTCCAAGTTTAGGCTACTTGTTGTTTCTTGTATTTTTTTTCGTTTAGATATTAACCTTGTTTGATTTATAATGTGGTGAAACTTTAGCCTTGTGAGACCAAACTGATAGTGATGTTAGTACAATATATAGGCTACCTCGTTGGTCTGATTGGTTGATTTGGCCCGTCTATCACCAACATAGGTTGTGATAGACAGATGTCTTATCCAATCAGCCAAAACTAAACTAACAAAAACGAAACTTAACAAACCAAAACTTCCTCAACGGATCGTTTCCAGGTGGAATTTCGGGAGCAAGTCCATCTGGCGGAGTCAGGTTAGTGAAACTTGGGGATTAGTGCTGAACAGACTGTTGGTATTTTGTAATTTATGTGTTATCCACTGCTTAAACCAGCGCACTTCTGCAGCAGCCTTTTTTTTACATAGCAAGACGCTGTGATTTGCGTGGAGCCTATTTGTTTAGCTTCCTGAAATTAAGGGTGATTTTTTCATTTGATAGTAGCATACTATGATGGTCACAGAGAGAAAAAAACACTTGTCCTTTTAACTGCTTCATGAGTTAAGTCAGACACTCACTCCTTGTTGCTTTCACACACCGCACGAAACCAGCAGTGAAGACAATTAAGGACTGTCAATGCTTAAGACAACTTAACAATGCACTTAACTACAATGAGACGTTTTAATCTTTATTTGTATCCATTAGAATAGGCCCTATGCTACAAATTAAGAGTTTTTTGGCTTTCAATAATGAGAGCGCAAGCCCTTTGACCTCCTCATCATGGTTCAGCCATAAAGCAAGGCTGCCTCATGCGGATGGTGGTCTTGAAAAGTAGCAAAGAAAATTTGGGTGCAGACACGTTTGCATAATCAGAATACCGCCACTCCGATAATTGACGTCAATGTCGAGGGTGGTATGTCGAATTTGGCATGTAACCGCTGCAGAACCAGCTGTTCACTTAACACATAGTGCTGCAAGCCATTTTGCTCGCTATAAAGGCTTTTAGATAGCCTAATTTACGTAATCCCTGTGTGTGTGCTTTTGCCGTGTGTCGGAGTCTTCAGTCAAGTTGACTACAAACATACAATTGTCATTAGGCTGATTGCCACTGTCTTCTCAAGCAGCTACTGTTACATACAATACTTAAGTGTCTCCATGGCCGTAGCCAGCATTTTCAAATTACCAAGGTCCTAGATAATTTTTCAACATAAGAGATCTACTGAAATAGTGTTTGAACTAATATTTGAACTTCCCCTGCTAATACTGACTTTGCTAAACTCACTTATTGTATTAGATACACTAGTATATGCATAGCTGCCACAGTAAAGGGAAAGGTTTGAGACACTCCAAACCCCCTCTCCCTTTGCAAATTATAGGTCTATTATAATGTGTGATGATCTAGCAAGTTCAGCCTTTAACACTAGATAAAGACATACCTTGCCTAAATATAGGCGATCTTTACATTGAAATTAAACCCTCTCATTCTCTAGCAAGTACGTTACCAATGATACCAATGGATAGATCTAGTTGTCTAGTTTAATTGAATACCAAATACCTCGATTGTAAGAGGTATCATGCCCATTTAAAGCTTCCGAAAGACAATGAAGCAAAACCGGAGATATGTTTTGCGGCGCTAATGCGCGCAAAAGGATTAATTAATTGGTGCGCACTTCTGAAGAATGTTTAACTTATTTTCGGCTCGAAAAAATTACCAAGGTCTGGACCTCGGTGTCCTCTATTGTAGCTACGGCCATGAGTGTCTCAATTAAATCAATTAAATGTGACTATATCGCACTGGGCTCTGCACTGTGCTTCTGTGCAAAGAACTTCAGTTGGCGGCGTTCCCTCATCTCAAACAAAGTGTGAGCACGGAGCAACAACAACCCGCGCCTTGCCGTGCGGCTGCAGTCTACTTGGAAGCAGCGGGGAACATAGGACCTTTCACAGTAAGATTGTGCTTCAGTAATAATTGTGCCATGTTTATGGATGTAGACAATGTAGACGTGTGGAAACTTCCGTCGCAACACTCACTCAACAAAGGCTGACATTTGCTTCCTACAAGAAACACATTTAACAGATGCAGAAGCTCAGAATCTTAAACTTGGACAGATTCATCAAACATATTCTTCTACATACAACAGTAAACAAAGGGGTATCTCAATATTAATAAATAAAGACATCAAATTCTCACTTAATCAATGTATCACAGACCCAGATGGAAGATTTATCATTTTAAATGCAACCTTTAATCACTCAACACTCACACTAGTAAATATCTACGGACCAAACAATGATGACCCATCCTTCTTTCACAACCTCTTCTCCACTTTATCAATTCCACTAACCTCATCATAGCTGGAGACTTCAATACCGTTATTAATCCCATAATCGACCGCTCAAGCACCTCAGGCAATGTAAGACACTGGCATTCCACTGACACAATAAAACAATATATGGAGGACTATGGCCTTAGCGATAGCTGGAGAGTTAGCAACCCCTCTCTGAAAGAATATTCATATTTTTCAACAGTCCACCAATGCTCTTCCAGAATTGATCTGTTCATTATCAGTAATTCAGTAATACCCAAAATATCAGATAACAAAATCCATTCAATAGTAATCAGTGATCATGCCCCTGTCTCTCTCTCCATAAATACCCAGACATATACCAAAACTTCAACCACATGGCGCTTTAATACTTCACTACTTCAAGACCCCGACTTCACAACTCTTATAAGGCGAGAGTGGGCATTCTTCCTGGAGATGAACGACTCTCCAGACACCTCACCTTCACTACTCTGGGAAACTGGGAAGGCGGTAATCAGAGGAAAAATCATTTCATACTCATCATACAAGAAAAAACAGCAACAGCAATTGGAAAACACATTGGAACAA
>JAODXP020000021.1:37659457-37661957 GCA_027497455.2 Sardinella longiceps | reverse complement strand
ATAATTGTTTGTCCTCTAGAGTGGATGGTCGTATCCTCCTGAAGGAGAGTCCAGCAGCAGCAGCAGCAGCAGCCTCCACTAGCAGCTCCCACTCCTCAGATGCTGCAGAGCTGCAGCTCACACACAACACACAGATGCTCTCTGTCAACACACACACGTGAGTATGATGGACAACACCACACACACACACACACACACATGCACACACACACACTGTGTCATTCAAATGTCCAACTAGTTGTGTTCCAGTAGGAAGGCTTGGCTTTCTTTGGCTGTTTTTAATTTTGATCCGGCGGTAACAAGGTCATGAGTGCGGTACGTGTCATGTGACCGCAGTGCGGCGGTATTTGGATACCGCGACCATGCCTACACACTCTATATATAAAACACTTACTGTAGGATGGTATTCTCCAAGGTGTTTAAGTCCAAAAGAGTGCTTAGTGCAGGTTCAAATGCATGGAGATGAGCACTCTTTGGACTTAAGGACCTGGGAGAATACCGGCCATAGTGAGGTAAGCACACACACTTTATCTTGGAGGAACACACACACAGATACACACACACACACACACACACACACACACACACACACACACACACACACTATATCTGACAGAGTAGAATACACACACACACACACACACAGTGAGTAAAGCACAATCAGTATATCTTAGAGGACAGAACACACATCAAAGTCAAAGTCAAATACACACACAGTGAGGTAAAGCACACACACTATGTCTTAGAGGGCAAAACACACACAAACACACACACAGACTCATTCACACACTATATCTTAGAGAGTAGAATACACACACACACACACACACGTACACACTATTCCTGAGCAGTGGGCAGTTGTTATGAAAGAGCGGACGGCTCAGTAGCTACACCCACTCACGTTGTCTTGGGGTTAAACTAATGTAGCTGAACCTCGACCCCAACGTAACGTGCACCCCAAAGAACCCACAGTTTATCCTACACGCTAACCCTACGTGTGCTGGCACTCTCTGCCTGGTCTTCCTACGACTAGCTAGGCCTTCGGCCAGCCCAAGCGCCCTCATGGTTAGGTGGTGTTAATGGTGTTAAATCTAAAACAATAAGAGTGAAACAAACATATGGTCCATGTGCCACCACGCCAATCCTGGACACAGGTGTGGCATGTCTACCATGGAGAGGGAAATCTGTGGCCCTGCTTTCCATGCAGGCCTACAGTGGGCTAATCGTGTCTCTAATAGAAAGACATACAGGTGTTCATTTAAGCATCACACTGTTTTCTGCAGAGATCAGTATGTAGTACAGGTAGGCCTGTTGGGAAATGAAGTGAAGAACACTATCTCAGAGCACACACACACACACACACACACACACACACACACACACACACACACACACACACACACACAGTGAGAAGTAGGCCTGTTGGGAAACATCAACAGTGAAGAACACTATCTCAGAGCAGTGGGCAGAACACACACACACACACACACACACACACACACACACACACAGTAAGAAGTAGGCCTTTTGGGAAATGTCAACAGTAAAGTGAATTACATACAAAGGAGTGGGGGGTTAGGGGTCAAGGGTCAAGGTCATCTCAGCTGTGGATGTGAGCATGGGAGATGGAGTTCAACCATTTTCCCTGTTCACATATTTTCCTGGTTGCTTCTCAGGGGTGTGTGTGTGTGTGTGTGTGTGTGTGATATCCCCAGAACAGAGTCATAGCACTACCGATCAGTTATTACACATCACATCACACATCAAACATACTGCATTCATCTCATTATGCTGTGTGTGTGTGTGTGTGTGTGTGTGTTTCTCACAGGGAGGATGAGCACTTTGCTTTACCACAGAGGAGCTGTGAATCCTGTGCTGAAGTTCCAGACTCCAGCCACTGGGTCCTGGTGAAGCCTGAAGTCTCCCCAGAGAAGAGCATCTCCACCTACAGCCTGAGCTCTCCTGCAGGGAGCTATGAGTGCTCAGAGTCTGGTCTGCGCTGGTCATGTGCTGCTCCAGTCACCCTGCACTACTGCTTCACAGACTGGCATGTCTTTGCTGAAGAGCTGGCCCACATGCAGATGAGTCCAGCTGGTCCTCTGATGGACATCAGGCTCATGTCAGGAGAGCTGGAGGAGATCCACCTGCCACACTTCCTCTGTTTGGGGGTTCGGAAGCGTCTGAGTGTGATGCTGTGAGGGTCCTGCATGGACGTGACGGTGGAGTGTGTGTGGAGGAGTGTGAGCTGACCCGACACCATGCCAGGATTCTCCACCCCTCCTTCTCTCTTAAAGGAGTAGTAACATATCTCATGTCTCTGTTCTCTGCCAGTGTCCATGCTAAAGTGCTGGTCTACCAGGGCAGCCTGTCACCCCCATCTTACCGCACTTACCTCCTGCCTGACGATGTAAATCTGAAGCAGCTGGTGAAGAAAGATGAGGAGGAGTTTGGGGGGGTTCAGATGGACAACCCCCACCCTGTTATGCCTCTTCAGATGAAC
>JAODXP020000021.1:37649457-37654457 GCA_027497455.2 Sardinella longiceps | reverse complement strand
GACAGATAGACAGACACGCACACACACTGCCATTTTTAGATCACAGACACACACACACACAGACAGACAGACAGACAGACAGACAGACACACACACACACACACACACACACACACACACACACACACAGACAGACAGACAGATAGACAGACACACACACACACTGCCATTTTAAGATCGACCTCCTGAACCCCAGTATGATCTCGCAATGAATGCAAGTGACACACACTTAACAAAATCACTGTATTAAACGTAAGGGAAGCAAACACAAACACACACACACAAACACAAACTTGGACATGAGCGTAAGAGCCGCATGACTCCAGGCAAAGAGCCGCATGCGGCTGCAGAGGCACAGGTTGGCCACCCCTGCTCTACGCTATATGAGTTATGGAATGCTAGTCTGGTGCTGCACAGACCCACATCAAGAGAAGCCAGTGCTCAGATTCACTTCACTTCTGATTCACACACACACACACACAGCAGAGTTCACTTCTGATTCACACACACATCACACATACACACAGCAGAATTAACTTCTAATTTTCTCTCTCTCTCCCTCTCACACACACACACACACACACACTTCTCAACAGTTCTCTTCTGAACAGTAGGGGGCATACTACTCGGTTATATTCAGCTTGTGTTGTGCAGACTGCAGAGATCTAGCCTGGAAATCTAGACGCCCCCTGGTGGCAGCACAGAGCATCCATCCTACTCAGGATGCAATTTGCAATTCTGAGATCGTGGGATTTTAGGATTCGACATTTTTTTCTGCTGCATTGGCAACAGGTCCACACCAGACATAAAAATGAATCAGATTAAAACCATTCGACTGTTTGTAACCCATCTGAACATTTCTATTGAATCTCCAGTAGGAATGAAATCTCTTAAACTCTGTAAGAATGTCTAACATGTAGCCTAGGCTATTCAATGCATAACGTTATCATATTTCAGTAGCCTACCATCACACACCCGCAGCCGACAGAGTCAGTCACACACAGACCCGCAAAGCCACTTAACTCCAGTTTGTATTACCAACATGTGTCTCTGATAATATAAGTTACCACCCACAGCAATAGCACAGCTGAGAGCGGAACTCTCTTTCCCAAAGGCCTTTGCAGGCATCCGTTGACGTGGCTGCGTTGCACAGCGAACCGGGTGGATTTGAAGTTGATCAGGAGATCGAAGAAAGCTCTAGGCTTTTACGGCAGCATATCTTTACATGTACTTTGTCTTTCATTAGTATTATTTAAACAACAAGCTATTTATTGTTTCGTTTGTATCGGTTTCTGCAATGTCGGGTAAAATCAAGAGCCGGAGTGCAGCTAATGCCGAGTCTATCTCGGGCTCTGTGTCCTGCGATGAGCGCATCCTACGGGACTGTCACCAGATTTACATCGACGCCGACAGTGGTGAGTGTTCAGAAAGTCAGGAGAGATCACTAACTATAAATTTGGATTAACGTTATAATTTGAGCTTTGTCATGGTTAACGTTAATCGGGCGGGTGCTACAACAGCACAGCACAGTACAGAGCTGGTTTTTCCATAACGATAACGTTACCATGCTAGCCGCCACCGGGGATGCCGGCCGGCTGGGTGACGTTGATGAATGGCTTGCTAGGACTCGGAGCGTGTGGATGTTAAAAGTTAAGTCGGTGTAGTTCCAGTTCTGGGTAACGTTAGCGTGGTATTGGGACAAACTCGTCATGCATTAACATTACACCCTTAACCTTACACAAGCGACAGCAACCACTTACTTCTCCGTCATTTCTGCGTTGAAACTAACTTATGCTACATTAGCCCGCTAAGGTTAGCCGGCTAAATTAGTGATGTTGGCTGACGTCAGCATAGATGCCGAGAGGCGAATGAAGCTCCAGACTCCTTTGGGATAACGTTAAGTTTGGGAGTGAGCAGTGGGGTGGGTGTCTTACGCAACAGAATATAATATTGTAGAGACACGGTCGAGTAAATTGTCCATCATCGTCATCATCCCTATGCAGTTGTTGCAAAGTCATTTGGAAAAGCCCAATTTGCAAAGCTTGATATGAGGGACACGCGTTGAACCGTTGGGCTTGATGTGCTTGTGTGTGTGTGTGTGTGTGTGTGTTTCACCTCGTGTGAAGCTGCACAGAGTAGTTTTAGGTGCAGGTATTAGCTGTGTGAAAGTCATAAAGATCCTCCAAACACACACACTTCCCCAGAGCCTTCAGGCACTGGTTGGATGGCGATGCTAGTTAGTGTATCTGATAGCAGAGCCACAATCAAGATCAGTTTTGTCTATGAGAGAACTTTCCAACAGTTCTGATTGGAGTTTAGCTCTGTGTGCAGGGATGTGTGTGTGTGTGTGTGTAGGTCTGCACACTCTGCCGCTGTGTGAGTTCGTTGTTGGTGGAGAACCACAGTGCGGGTCAGAGAGTCACTAACTGTGTGTGTGTGTGTGTGTGTGTGTGCGTGCGTGCGTTTGTAGGGTTGATTGCCATCGCCCAGTCTGTTGGTGTGACGCTGCTCCCACCACGGAAGAAGATCACAGTCATGCTGATGGGGAACCACTCCGCTGGGAAGAGCTCTTTCATCAACTGGTACACACACACACACACAGTCATGCAAAGACACACCTCTGGTAAAAAATAATCCGTCAACAACCTTTGCCATAAAGTTGCTAACATAAAAAGAGACAAATTCAAGGGAGACATAACCACTCTGTGAGTTTCACATATCTGAAACTAGAAAAGCGCTCAGAGAGTGCAGACCTTCTACTCTATCACTCTTCCTAAGCTGGAGGTGGCAGAAAACCGCTTCTGTCCAGAAGGAAAACGCCCTTTATGTTTTATTGTTTGTTTTACGCCTCATGCACAGATGACTCAGAGAGTGTGTGTGTGTGTGTGTGTGCGCACTGCAGGTACGTGGAGGAGCACATCCAAAGGACTGGGGTTGCCATAGAGACGCAAGGCTTCAGCTTCGTCACCAGCGGCCGCAAGAGAGAATCTCTCACTGTGAGCAACATACACACATTACACACACACACACACACTCCCACACACATTACACACACATTACACACACACACACACACACACTCCCACACACATTACACACACATTACACACACACACACACACACACTCCCACACACATTACACACACATTATACACACACACACACACACACACACACACACACATTACACACACACAAACACACTCACACACAAGCACACACACACATAAACACAAGCATACAAACACACACACAAGGATGCACACACACGCACACAATTTTTAATAACCAATAAGATCATAATCAGTACTTTTAATTTACTACTATGAGCAAGATCATGATCAGTACTTATCAATTTACCACTTATCAATAAGATCATCATTAGTGATTTTAATTGACCACTTATCAATAAGATCATCATTAGTAATTTTAATTGACCACTTATCAATAAGATGATCATTAGTAATTTGTAATTGAGCTCTTATCAATAAGATCATCATATGATCAGTACTTATCATTAAGGTTATCCATCTGTGGAACCCCATCACACCATCCTGTACCACAGTAAGACTATCCCTGCTCTAGTGGAAACTAATTGTGACTCTGCACAGCGAAATCAGTCGCTTCGCAGAAGCTTCGTTTCTGAGAAAATTCTAAAAATGGAATGCTTGCACCAAAAAAGTCGAATTTCACATTTCAGCATAATTTGACAGAATAAAGTCTACCCTTTCAGATTGTTGTTAACTTATGCCGAAATGTATACCTTAAATGGGTTAAAATGTGTTTATTGAGGAAGTGTATCCATTTAGCATTGTACTAACTTAGCTGTCATAGATTTCTAGTGCTAATTGGTTTGTACAGTAAACTACAGCAGAGCATGTGAACATTCGTTATAGATTATAAGAAAAAATAATTATCTGAATGTAAAGGGCTTTTTCATTTTCATAAACTAGGCTAGAAGTAACTTGCAGATTGAGTTGGGGTCCATAAAATTCCTCTAGATGGAGCTAACGTCGGGTGGAGAATCTGACTGAGTTGGAAGCTGGCTAGTCAGACTGGTTCTAAAGTCGGCGCAGCTAGTTGGCATAACTGGAAGTTTAATAAGCTTTTAAGCGTTCGGTAGTGCTATAAACGGCACAAGCCAAGTATTAACTGTCTGCTGATTTTTCTGCTTCAAGGATATCACTCAGATGAGGGACATGACAACCATAAATCCCATACTATCAGCTGCATCCACACATTGCATCGTTGCGTAGCCTAGCCTACTTCATAGCAAAATACCAAACCATCCACTGGCTCTTACCTTTACGGTGAACTTCAAGTTATAACCATGTTATATCCATATTTCGTGTAAAGTCCACAAATAGGGGTATTCCTGTCTTGGTTGCATGTTAGATAAGTAGGCTTGATATCATTTAACTGGTTTGGTTGGACTAGTAGCAGAATTAATTCAGCTGAGTTCACTGATAGCCTTATGTTCAAAATAGCTAGCCTAATAACTCCCTTGCAACAAGCTAATAAACTTCAGCGTTGTTTTTCTCCGCTTTTCAATTTCTCTGACTTGCAACATTGTAATACTTTGAATGCTCCTATCTATGTCATTTGTTGGCCAATAGTATCGATAGTGGTATCATTTGAAAGGTTATTTTCTTGCCTTTCACGTGAATGCAATAACTTAATTTCGAAAAAAATGCCAATGCGACTGATTTCGCTGTGCAAGGTCACAATTGCGTGTATGTGTGTGTAATGTGTGTGTGTGTGTGTGTGTGTGTCTTTTCATGCAGGGAAATGCGACTCTCCATCTTTACCCCCACTTCAAGCCTCTACAGGAGTTTAAAGGTCAGTTATCCGTCGTCCTCAATACACACACACACACACACGCACACACACGATTCTTTAAATTGATTTAATTAGACATCATAGCTATGCTTTCTCTCTCTCAGTCTGTCTCTCTATCACACACTCAAACACACACAATCACACAAAATCTCTCTCTCTC
>JAODXP020000021.1:37639457-37644457 GCA_027497455.2 Sardinella longiceps | reverse complement strand
TGTGTGTGTGTGTGTGTGTGTGTGTGTGTGTGTGTGTGTGTGTGTGTTACTCACTGCTTGTGTGTGTGTGTGTGTGTCCAGAAAAAGCTGTATGAGGAGTACCTGCGTCAGAGTGTAGGAGAACAGGACATGGACTAGGAGGAGGAGGAGGAGAGGAGTGACTGAGGAAACGGAATGAGGAAGCCTAACCGCTGAGCACTCCAGTAGCCAATCACAGCTTATGTGGCAGTCGGGACTCCGGTGCAAGGGCACCTGGGAAATGTAGTTTTCCTCTTCTGACTTCCTGTTAGTTCCAGAACCCTCACCCTGGCCAGCTAGTTCTGGAACTATGGTACCCCCACCTCTCTCTCTCTTTCTTTCTTTCTTTCTTTCTCTCTCTCTCTCTCTCTCTCTCTCTCTCTCTCTCTCTCTCTCTCTCTCTCTCTCTCTCTCTCTCTAAGCTGTTACTGTAAACTCGTCTCCCCTAGTCCCAGCACTTACTGCCAACCTGTGTACTACCAATGCTGACCACTAGAGTGTGTGTGTGTGTGTGTGTGTGTGTGGCATACTGTCTCGCAGTTCTGAATGAAGCTCCTTGCCTCCATCAAGACTGAAGTTTTAAATCCCCCCCCATCCCCCCTTCATATACATCACACACACACACACACACACACACACACACACACACACACACACACACACACACACACACACACACACACACACACACACACACACACACACACACACACCCCAGTCTGCTCTGAATATGCAATCATTAGCTCATGGTGTATGGGAACACTGCTTCTCTTGGGTCATTACTGCATAATGGGTTAAAGTGCCATCATGTCATATATATATATATATATAATATGCATCCAAGTATACGAGTGTTATGTCTTAATGCACTCACACCATGATGTCATAATGCACTCATCACAATATCATAAAATGTACTATTGTCATAATGCGATCCCGTCATGTCATCATGCGCTCCTGTTATGATGTCATAATGCACTCATGCTATGTCATAATGCACTCATCACAATATCATAATGTACTATTGTCACAATGTCATAATGCGCTCCTGCTGTGATGTCATAATGCTCCTGTCATGTTATAATGTTCCGTGTCATAATGTTCCCCATGAAGATTTAATAAGTTGCATTTTTCTACTGAGAGATTTTTCCTACAAATGTCTTTTTTACTGAACATCCAGTACTGTAGATGGTTTATGATAATAAATATGCTTATAGTAAAGTAACAGACATGTGTGTGTGTGTGTGTGTGTGTGTGTGTGTGTGTGCGGAAGTGCTAATATGGCTGGCCTGTCACAGGTTTAAAGTGGGGGGTTAAAGGATTGCTCCGGAGGAAGTTTAGATAGCCCTGTTGCACAAGCCTTCTAACAGCAACAGATTTCACATGGAATGAAAGAGTTTTGAACAGCATAGACCGAACACGAAGCACTTTACATTGAGTCAAAGGTATCTTGTTTTCGGTTTTGAATGAGGAACAGTTTGAATGAGTATGGATGACATGAAAACTACACCAGAAAACTCTTGCCATAATGTTGCCACAATGTTTACAGGGAGATACCACCACTATTGTTTTTAGATAGGGATGCAGAATGTTTAAAGGGATACTACCACTCCTGCCACAATATTTAAAGGGATATGGCACTACTGTTGCCACAATGTTTAAAGGGATATACAACCGCTGTTATAATGGGGACAGTATGCCACCATTACTTTCCTGACAGACTCAAGAAGACAGGCTACAACACTGTTCACCACCACAGACAAATACAGGTGGGAGGCATGGATCTGCCCAAGGTTTCTTCCTAAAAAAATAATTATTAGTTAGCGTTTTTCCTTGCCCGTTAGTCATGGGTGCTCCCTGTACCTGTAAAGTACCGCAAGACAATGTACTGTATTTGAGCGCTCTACAAATAAATTAAATTGCATTGAATTGAATTGAATTGCGTAGGCTAGTCTCATTTTTTGGTAAAAGTTCACCAGCACAGACATCAGCCTCCCACCTGTTCAAAAAATTAGGTCTACGTGTGCAATAGCAGCAAGATGTCCACGAGATGGCGCCAAACTGCTGCATCTATTGGGAACTGCCAGCGATCTACCAGAACCATACTTTGGCGCCATCTTGTGGATATTGCACGTGTGGATGCAAGTCTGACTGCGTCCAGCAAAAAGTCTGAAAACCGTGAACAACAACAGAAACATTGTTGAATACAGCTGCATAAAGCATTTCTAGTAACAGAGGCTGTAACTTTGTTACTTTGCTACCGGTGTGCCAATGCCTGTGGAACGGGGAGAGATTTCAGTTCTGCTACTCTGTGTCCGTGCATCACGTGTGTGTCTGTGTGTCGGCGGTGTTGTTGTGGCTTTTTACTGCTCTTTCACTTCTGACACCATTTCCAAAGGTCTGTCAGCATTCCCACTGTTTTCCCCGGCGAGTCCGTTAAGGAAGGACGCTGGCTTACGTAACATCCGCGAGCTAAACCGGGGAAACGCGCTTCCTGCCGTTGATCCTCTCCGGGTGCAGCAGCCTCCAGCGAACACCGAGTGACACGAGACCGAGTTAGCACAATACTGACAGGAAACTCAACCGGATGGAGCAGAGAAACCGCCCGCTACGGGCCTGAACCGGGGACTGGACGGGACGGGAGTGAGGAGAGCTCTCTCTCTCTCTCTCTCTCTCTCTCATCTTGCGTTGAGGTATTTTATTTATCCAGCCATGGAAGTGACGGAACAAACAACGGAGAACGGAGACAACTTGGGTACGTTAACGTTACGTTACCGTCATGTAGGAACAAGTTAACTTAGCAGGTCTCATAGTGTGTGAGTTTGACAGGTCACAGCTAACACGAACTGTGACTAAAACTACTTTAGTAATACCGGTACTACTTTAGTAATGTAACGTTCACGTTACTGTACGCAACACCGTATTTTATTATGGACTTGGGTCAGAAGTTGTAACGTTAGTCTACTTGTTGCTCGGGCCATAAACATGAGAGGACCGTGAGTTTGCTGTCAGTCAAAACTGTGTTTGTCTGTGGCGTTGTGACGTTTAGTGACTGATGGCTTTCAACTTTAGCTTTAACTGTGTTCAGTCTGACCTAACTTTGAGCTCTATGGAGGCCTGCCCTTGTGTGGAGTGACTTTGAATGCTATTGGCACTAATGAGTGTAAAAGTTAAGGTGTGTTTATAATGTGTCTGTCCCACAGGCTAGGCTAATGCTAAATTGAATACACCCCTGAAGATAAAGTCTAACTTGACAACATTAGGCAACCAGCTGCTGTCTATCTTATCCTGTGAGCATAGTCTCCTTCTACCAGCTGATCAATGCCATTGCACACAGTCTGATAGTGAATTTATGAGCCTACTTTAGACTGTGGATATTTGCGTTGAGACTGAGTGTAGGTTAATCCTAAAAGTAAACTCAATCTGCAGACATCAGCTGTTAGCACTGCTGCCAGTGAAATACTCTCACTATCAGTTTCATGTTTGGTGTGGCAGAGAGAGACCTATGACCCCTCACCCTCTCATCCCGACATTCTCTCTATTCATCCTCTCTTTATTCACCCTCTCATTCTCCACCTCCTCTATTCACTCTCTCATCCCTCTGTTTTACTCACCCTCTCATCCTGACATTCTCTCTATTCATCCTCTCATTCTCCACCTCCTCTATTCACCCTCTCATCCCTCTGTTTTACTCACCCTCTCATCGTGACATTCTCTCTATTCATCCTCTCTTTACTCACCCTCTCATTCTCCACCTCCTCTATTCACCCTCTCATTCTCCACCTCCTCTATTCACTCTCTCATCCCTCTGTTTTACTCACCCTCTCATCCTGACATTCTCTCTATTCACCCTCTCATTCTCCACCTCCTCTATTCACCCTCTCATTCTCCACCTCCTCTATTCACCCTCTCATCCCTCTGTTTTACTCACCGTCTCATCCCGACATTCTCTCTATTCATCCTCTCATTACTCATCCTCTCACTCAGATATTATTCTCTCTATTCACTCTCTTATTCTCCACCTCCTCTATTCACTCTCTCATCCCTCTGTTTTACTCACCCTCTCATCCTGATATTATTCTCTATTCACCCTTTCTTTCTCCATCCTCTCATCCTGATATTATTCTCTATTCACCCTCTCATTCTCCACCTCCTCTATTCACCCTCTCATTCTCCACCTCCTCTATTCACCCTCTCATTCTTCTCTCCTCACTCTGTCATTCTCAAGTCTACTGTATGTGTGTGTGTGTGTGTGTGTGTGTGTGTGTGTGTGTGTGTGTGTGTGTGTGTGTGTGTGTGTTTGTGTGTGTGCACAGGTGATGTAGTAAGCCGTCTGCGTGCCCAGCTGTCGGAAATCCTAGTGTTTCTACCCTAAAAGTGTGTGTGTGTATGTCTGTGTGTGTGTGTGTGTGTGTGTGTGTGTGTGTGTCTGTGTGTGTGTGTGTGTGTGGTAGGCCTTCTGCAGGCCTAGCTGTCGGAGGTTGAGTCTCTCTCAATCAATGCTTTTACAAAAATATAATTTCTAGGTCATATCCCTTTCGGCTTGTGGATTTAGAACTAAAATCTCTCTCTTTTTTTTTAAAGATATTTTTGGGGGTTTTCCCACCTGTATGGGACAGGACAGTGTAGAGAGACAGGAAGTGAGTTGGGGAGACACAGGAAATGACCTCGGGTCGGAATTGAACCCGGGTCCCCGGATTTATTGTGTGTTTATTCCACAATACACTATTGAGTGACTTTTACAAGTTTGAATTCATTGGTTGACAAAGTTAAGACCAAATAAACAGTGTGATCTTTACCATAATGGTCTCAATGTAACTAGTTTCTAAATGTAGTGGTCAAAAGAACCATATTTCTTTTCAAAATGTAGTGAAGTGAAAGTCACAAGTTTCCAAGAACAAATATACTTAAGTGAAGCACAGTATGGATTAGAATATTATGGTATGCATAGAATATTATAGGTATGATGGCACCGACAGATA
>JAODXP020000021.1:37611957-37626957 GCA_027497455.2 Sardinella longiceps | reverse complement strand
ATCACACATCACACACACTCAATCACACACTCTAACACACACACACACACACGCACACACTCATACACACGCTCATACTCTCTCTCTCTCTCTCACACACACACACACACACACACACACACACACACACACACACACACTCACTGATTGCTCCCATCCCTCCCTCCCTCCCCAGGCATCTCTACAGCAACAGTGTCTGGAGTTCCGCAGTCAGGTGATCAGCCTCCGCACTCAGATGGACACCAGTCAGACCGTACAGAAAGACTTTGTGCAGCTCTCACAGTCACTGCAGGTACACACACACACACACACACACACACACACACACACACACACACACACACACACACACACACTCAGATGGACACCAGTCAGACCGTACAGAAAGACTTTGTGCAGCTCTCACAGTCACTACAGGTACACACACACACACACACACACACACACACACACTCAGATGGACACCAGTCAGACCGTACAGAAAGACTTTGTGCAGCTCTCACAGTCACTACAGGTACACACACACACACACATACACACACACACACACACTCAGATGGACACCAGTCAGACCGTACAGAAAGACTTTGTGCAGCTCTCACAGTCACTGCAGGTACACACACACACACACACACACAGATGGACACCAGTCAGACCGTACAGAAAGACTTTGTGCAGCTCTCACAGTCACTGCAGGTACACACACACACACACACACACACACACAGACACACACACACACACACACACACACACACACACACACAGATGGACACCAGTCAGACCGTACAGAAAGACTTTGTGCAGCTCTCACAGTCACTGCAGGTACACACACACACACACACACACTCAGATGGACACCAGTCAGACCGTACAGAAAGACTTTGTGCAGCTCTTTGTGTGTCTCCACACACACACACACACACACACTGTCAGTCTTAGCTTTATGCAGAGGCCACTAATTCCCTATAGCTTTGTATTGCTTATTTTTTGTTACTGTTGGTTACACAGTGCCAGTCGAAGAGGTGGCATAAGCGGCCATTTCCCTGTTCACACACTCTTCTCACCTTTTGCATGACTGATTATTACATAGAACGTAAAGGACACACACACACACACACACACACACACACAGCCTTAGTTAGATAGGAAATACTAAACTGTGAACATAATATGTGGAATTAAGCGACCGTGTGTCTATCTTTCTGTATGTGTGTGCGCGTGTGTGTGGTATGTGTGTGTGGTATGTGTCTGTGTATGTGTGTGTGTGTGTGTGTGTGTGTGTGTGTGTGTCCACAGGTGAAGTTGGAGCAGATTCGTCAGGCTCAGACTCTGGAACAAGTGAAGGAAATATTGGGGGAGGAGCTTAATACAGAGGAAACTCCGCCCACTGAGGCCACTTGATGCTGATTGGCTGAACTCTCTGTGTGTGTGTGTGTATATGAGTGTCTGTATGAGTGCGTGCGTGCGCATGAGTGTGTGTGTATGAGTGTGTGTGTGTGTATGACTGTCTGTATGAGTGCGTGCGTGCGCATGAGTGTGTGTGATTTGTGTGTGTGTATGTGTATGAGACTGTGTGTGATTTGTGCGTGTGTGTGTGTGTTATCTGACTAATCCACTCCGATGAATAATGACTCTGCTAAGCTTGAGACCAAAGCTAAAGACCCCCACCAGCTCCAGCACCAATGTGTGTGAGTGTGTGTGTGTGTGTGTGTGTGTGTGTGTGTGTCTTTGTTAAAATGGTTTTGTAATATGTGATCAACTATATCAGGGATTATGTCTAAGAATATGTTTCACCTGCCTACAGTTGAACTGTGTATGTGTGTGTGTGTGTGTGTGCACTGGGACTTCCATCACCAGCCTCAAGTTAAACTGTATGCTTTAGAGAGTGTGTGTGTGTGTGTACGAGTGTGTGTGTCTGGTGTGTGTGTGTGTGTGGTTTGTGTGTTGTAATTTCACCAGCCTGACTTTCTTCCTGACTGAGAACATTCCAGAACCCCCCCCCACCCCCACCCCCACACACACATTCACACACTTACTTAATGTGGACATTTAAACACCCTTACGCTGCTGACCAAAATGTGTGTGTGTGTGTGTGTGTGTAATGTTTGATGTATCTTTTCTGTTTCAAATGTGAGTTTTTTTCAGCTCAGTTTGACATTGTAACACTGTAAGATCTAAGCTTTTATTACTCACACACACACACACACACACACACACACTTGTACACTCACTCCTACACTGATATGTCTGATATTACTGAACTGCACTACCAGACTTATCAGGGCTATAAGCACAAACTCCTCATCCACACACACACACACACACACACACACACACACACATAAACATGCATGCACACACATACACATACAGTACATACTCACACACACATATATATATATATATATACACACACACACAGACACACACTCCCTGTATTCATATTAAGGCTGTGACTGACAGAAGGCATAAACTATTGAAATTCCTATTTTTATTAAAACTCTTCATGATTTAAACATATGCGTGTGTGTGTGTGTGTGTGTGTGTGTGTGTGTGTGTGTGTGTGTGTGTGTGTGTGTGTGTGCAGTATACAGTAAAGATCAGATCTCATCTCTTAAATACTTGTTTATTTTAAGATTACATTTTCTCTAAGTGGGCGTAGACTCAAAGGACTAAACAACCAATCAAACATCAGCTCATTTACTTGACCCCGCCCCCAACACTTCTTCTGTGGGTGGGCGTCGCCCGTTGCCATGGTGATTTATACATGATGGTTCAGATTCTCACTCATCCAGTCATCAAACACACACACACACACACACACACACACACACACACACTGGTGTGGAGGGTCTTATCTCCTCTCCTCCATCTCTCTCAGTCCCACTTCTTGGACACCAGGTTGTCATCCTTCACTGTGGAGAGAGAGAGAGAGTGTGTGAGTGACAGAGAGAGTGTGTGTGTGTGAGTGACAGAGAGAGTGTGTCAGAGAGAGAGAGAGTGTGTGTGTGTGAGTGACAGAGAGAGTGTGTCAGAGATTGAGAGAGAGAGTTTGTGTGTGTGTGAGTGACAGAGAGAGTGTGTCAGAGTTTGAGAGAGTGAGAGAGAATGTCAGAAATTGAGAGTGTGTGTGTGTGTGTGTGAGAGAGAGTGAGAGAGAGAGAGAGTGTGTGTGTGTGTGTGTGTGTGAGAGAGTGTCAATTGGAGCTTACGGTGAGACAGACACACGCACATTGAGAGAACAACCCCCCACTCACCTCCCAAACACACACACACACACAGTATACATACACACACACACACATACACACACACATACACATACAGTTTACACACACAGACACACACATACACATAGACACACACAATGCAGACTAGGGAATACCCGCACACACACACTCTGGCCACTGCGTTCTGGTCTCACTGCAGCCCAGCGGGGGAGGACTAAACACTCTCCCAGCATGCATTGCTGTACGCCAGCTAGTCATCTCAAACGAGCCCAGTACTATTCCCAGCAAACACATTACAATCCCATCACTCTGATAGAGAGATCTCTCCCTCTCTCTTTATCTCTCTCCCCCTCCCTCTCTCCCTCTCTCTCACACTCACACACACACACACACAGATGCACGTAAATCAACAAGGAAGGGTAGACTTACGAACACACAGACACACATAGACAGACAGACACACACATAGACAGACAGACACACACACAGGGACAGAGACACACACACACACACACACACACACATAAAGTTGAGGAATACCTGCTTGGTTACGGAGGGGGACAGGATTAGGCTGGGGGGGAGGAGGAGCAGACAGGAGTCAAATTACAGAGAAACCACAGGAAGAGAAGAAGAGAGGAGAGGAGGAGGAGAAACAACGGAAGGAGAAGAGAGAGGGAAGGAGAAAGAAAGGAAGAGGAGAAGAGAGGAGAGGAGAACGACAGGAAGAGAGGAGAGGAGAAACGACAGGAAGAAAGAAGAGAGAAGAGACAGGAAGAGAAGAAGAGAAGAGAGGGAGAGGAAGAGGAGAAACGACAGGAAGAGGAGAAACGACAGGAAGAGAAGAAGACGGGAGAGGAAGAGGAGAAACAACAGGAAGAGGAGAAACGACAGGAAGAAAGAAGAAGAAGAGACAGGAAGAGAAGAAGAGAAGAGAGGGAGAGGAAGAGGAGAAACGACAGGAAGAGGAGAAACGACAGGAAGAGAAGAAGACGGGAGAGGAAGAGGAGAAACAACAGGAAGAGGAGAAACGACAGGAAGAAAGAAGAGAAGAAGAGGGGAGAGGAAGAGGAGACACAGGTGAGTGAAGAAGAGGAGGAAGGAAGAAAGGAGAAGAAAACGGGAGGATGAGGAAAGGAGGAGGTGGAGAGGAAGAGTGAGATGACACAGGAAGATTATTATCATTAAAGGATTCCTTCATGAGTTATTCATGATGAACTATTATCATTAAAGGATTCCTTCATGAGTTATTCATGATGAACTATTATCATTAAAGGATGATTAAACAACATGTAGAAAGACCTTTAGAGCACTGTACTAAGGCAGTAGAGTTGAAAGTAATGTGTGAGTGTTTCTGTTATAAATGTGTGTGTGTTTCTGTTTATGAATGAAGTATTAATATCTTAAGTCTTAAGTGGTTATCATTGCATTATTATTGCATTATTAGACTTACATTTACATCTATAACAATGTTTTTATGCACTTCATTAACTCCTTGGGTTGATTATGAATGGTGTGTATCAAAGGTAGGGTGTGTGTGTGTGTGTGTGTGTGTGTGTGTGTGTGTGTGTGTGTGTGTCTCTTACGCTCCAGGTAGTTGCGTGCGACAAACTTGAGCAGTTCATCGATGAGGATGACGGGCAGAGAGAGTTTTAAGACCATAAGCCACTGCTCCACATTCAGATGCGTCAGCTTGAAGATCATCTGGACAAAGAAACACAATATTAGGTGTGTGTGTTTGAGTGTGTGTGTGTGTGTGTGCTCCACATTCAGATGCGTCAACTTGAAGATCATCTGGGCAAAGAAACACAATATTGCGTGTGTGTGTGTGTGTGTGTGTGTGTGTTTGCACCACGTTCAGATGTGTCAGCTTGAAAATCATCTGGACAAGGAAACAATAAGGTATGTGTGTGTGTGTATGTACTCACGGGCAGTGGATCTACACAGATGATCATAAAGTGTAGAGACATAGAGAGGGTGTGTGTGTGTGTGTGTGTGTGTGTGTGTGTACTCACGGGCAGTGGATCTACACAGATGATGTAGTGTAGAGACATAGAGAGTGTGTGTGTGTGTGTATGTACTCACGGGCAGTGGATCTACACAGATGATCATAAAGTGTAGAGACATAGAGAGGGTGTGTGTGTGTGTGTGTGTGTGTGTGTGTGTGTGTGTGTGTACTCACGGGTAGTGGATCTACATAGATGATCATGAAGTGTAGAGACATAGAGAGGGTGTGTGTGTGTGTGTGTGTGTGTGTGTGTGTGTGTGTGTGTACTCACGGGTAGTGGATCTACATAGATGATCATGAAGTGTAGAGACATAGAGGAGTGTGTGTGTGTGTGTGTGTGTGTGTGTGTGTGTGTGTGTGTGTGTGTGTGTGTGTACTCACGGGTAGTGGATCTACATAGATGATCATAAAGTGTAGAGACATAGAGAGGGTTGGTGTGTGTGTGTGTGTGTGTGTGTGTGTGTGTGTGTGTGTGTGTGTGTACTCACGGGTAGTGGATCTACATAGATGATCATGAAGTGTAGAGACATAGAGGGTCAGTGTGTGTGTGTGTGTGTGTGTGTGTGTGTGTGTGTGTGTGTGTGTGTACTCACGGGTAGTGGATCTACATAGATGATCATGAAGTGTAGAGACATAGAGAGGGTCATGGCTCCAAGCAACCAGCAGTTACTCCAAGGAGGCATCCTGAGCAGGGACTGGTTCTCAGACAGGCTACACACACACACACACACACACACACACACACACACACACACGATCACACACACACACACACACACGATACACACAGATACACAGTTAGATGCTGATTATGTGTGGGCATGTGGACAGTAGAGTGATGGCAGCTGGTCTTCAGTCTAATGTATAACACACACACACACACACACACACACACACACACACACACACACACACACAGCACACACACACACACACACACACACACACACACACAGACACACACCACACACACACACACCACCACACACACACACACACACACACACACACACACACACACACACACACACACACACACATATCGACACACATGACATGGACACATTCCATTCTGAAATGAAAAGGGCCAGTGCTCATTAATGAAGAGACAGAACATTCCCTAAGCACAGTAGAGTGACGGCAGTTAGCTTTAGTCTGACAGTGGGTTAGAAATCCAGTGTGTGAAATCTATGGGAGTAACTCAATAGCCCCGTTTATACTGTGGGGACTAAGACCAGACCCTGCAGCATTAGTATTTATTTTAAATAGAATACACCAGCACTGCAACTTTATTATTATTTATATACAATCATACCATCTCTGTTTGTTGAGTTGGGAACATCATCTTTAATGTGTGTGTGTGTGTGTGTGTGTGTGTGTGTGTGTGTGTGTGTGTGTGTGTGTGCGCGTGTGTGTGCGTGTGTGTGTACCTGTTCAGGGTGTTGCACATCTCTATGGTAACGAGCACAGACAGGGCCATGGTCGTGTGTGTGTGTCGGTGCGTGCGTGCGTGCGTGTACCTGTTGAGGGCGTTGCACATCTCTATGGTAACTAGCACAGACAGGGCTGTGTGTGTGTGTGTGTGTGTGTGTGTACCTGTTGAGGGCGTGCACATCTCTATGGTAGAGCACAGACAGGTGTGTGTGTGTGTGTGTGTACCTGTTCAGGGTGTTGCACATCTCTATGGTAACGAGCACAGACAGGGCTGTGTGTGTGTGTGTGTGTGTGTGTGTGTGTGTGTGTGTGTGTGTGTGTGTACCTGTTGAGGGCGTTGCACATCTCTATGGTAACGAGCACAGACAGGGCCATGGTGTGTGTGTGTGTGTGTGTGTGTGTGTGTGTGTGTGTGTGTACCTGTTGAGGGCGTTGCACATCTCTATGGTAACGAGCACAGACAGGGCCATGGTTGTGTGTGTGTGTGTGTGTGTGTGTGTGTGTGTGTGTGTGTGTGTGTACCTGTTGAGGGCGTTACACATCTCTATGGTAACGAGCACAGACAGGGCCATGTGTGTGTGTGTGTGTGTGTGTGTGTGTGTGTGTGTGTGTGTGTGTGTGTGTGTGTGTACCTGTTGAGGGCGTTGCACATCTCTATGGTAACGAGCACAGACAGGGCCATGGTCATGGGAGGAGCCGACTCAAACACTTCACACTCAACACCAACAAAGTCCTCATTGTCCTCCGTGCACTGCATGAAGTGGGACTGGAGCACACACACACACACACACACACACACACACACACACACACACACACAGTTCAGATGTTCATTCAGGTAATACTTGGATTGCACTGACTTAATTTGTGGGTGTGAGATGTGTGTGTGTGTGTGTGTGTGGGGGGTGTGTGTGTGTACCAGCTGTTGGAAGGAGACCATGGGCCCGTCGTCAGAGTACACGAACCACCAAGCAGCAGCACCAACAGTAGCAGCTCCAACATAGCCTGCAGGACACACACACACACACACACACACACACACACACACACACACAGATACTTCAGCATTTAAAATGGGAGCCTACACACAGGGCCAGACAGGGCAAGGGGAGCCTACACACACACACACACACACACACACACACACACACAGATACTTCAGCATTTAAAATGGGAGCCTACACACAGGGCCAGACAGGGCCAGGGGAGCCTACACACACACACACACACACACACACAGAGAGACACAGCAGGAAACAGACACACACACACACACACACACACACTCACAGATACAGGATTTGAAATGGGAGCCTACACAGAAATAGCCATCCGGAGATGAGGGGCTCTTTGGGGAGCGGGGGGCCTTACACACACACACCCACACACACACACACACACACACACACACACACACACACACACACACACACACACCTCCGATAGCCAGGTATCTGAAGAATAGCCATCCAGAGATGAGGGGCTCTTTGGGGGAGCGGGGGCCTTGCCCATGATGTCCAGGTCGGGGGGGTTGAATCCGAGGGCGGTTGCCGGGAGACCATCAGTCACCAAATTCACCCACAGCAGCTGCACTGGAATCAAAGCCTCAGGGAGACCCAGCGCCGCTGTCAGGAAGATACTACACACACACACACACACACACACACACACACACACACACACACACACACACACACATACACACACGTGCATGCACACACGCAAACAAAACCATTTCAAAACGGTTTCATGTTGTTGTAGATAGCTCTGTGTGTGTGTGTGTGTGTGTGTGTGTGTGTGTGTCCTCTCACCAGACGACCTCACTGTTACGAGGTCGAGAGTGTTTGCTGTTTGCTTTCCCTGTTTTTGCTTGTTACTTTCCTTGTCTTTGCGTCTCCTGTCCTATAGGTGGAGTTTGGGTGTTGCTGACCCATTGTGGGTGTTGCCTGTTTGGGTGTTACTGACTGCTCTGTAATGGCTGGGACCAGCCCTCCGGTATAAATACCGCCCCTTCACCAAGATGGCGTTCTCTCTCTCGCCTTGGATCTTTCCACGGACAGACGCGCTGGCACACTTTTGTTTACTTTTTATTTGTTAACTTTAAAACCTTTTTGTAAATACTTTCATTATTATTGCTTATACCATGACGGTTACCTAAGTCCATTTCTTCCTCACTTTTTTATGTTAGGTTCAGTAAGTATAGGTTATGAAGTTTCCCCGGAAGACTCACTTCTTTTTCTGTTTGTCGGGAGCAGAATAGACCTTTAACACCAAGGTTGGAAGCGTGAGGTTTTCCTTTCACTTTTTGTCTTTTCTCCATGTAACCGTCATGTCCTTAGTTGGAATTATTTTTGAATTGTAATAAATTATTGTTCTTTATCGCATTACCGAGCTTTGTGACCTTATTTATGTTACGCAGTCCTTAAGTGGCGTTTTGGGTTCGTAACATAAATTTGGGGGCTCTGAGACCGGGAAATGATCGCATAGTAATTTTTTGCTATTTACTTTTACTGCGCATTTTTCAATTCTGTTGATTTTTTCTATTGCAGAAGACTTTGATCGTCTTTTGACGCACTGATCTATTGGTGCGCTTTTTGTCGCATTGTTTCGGTAAGTGTGCCCAGCGCTGTCTTTTTCTTTCTTTTTCACTTTTTTTCCGTGGTCACGACTGCTTTTGTGGTCTTTTCTATTTGTTCTCCGTGCTCACTGTCACCCTGGCTGTTTTTGGCAATGTTTAGTTTAGAGGCGTTTATTGCTTCTCCCACCATAGAGGAGATATCAACTGTCACTCGCGATGAGCTGGTTATGATCGCAGGTCATTACAAATTTGAGGTGCGAGGTAGTCCATCAAAAGCAGAGCTTTTAACCAAACTCACTGATTCTTTGTCTGCACAAGGTGTTTTCGGAGAAGCGCGAAAGCCTTCTGCTGAAATCACTGCTTCTCCCGAAACAGCTGTTCGACCTGTCACTGATCGCCCTGTCACGCCTACCAAAGCTGAACTTGAACTCCGTCGATTAGAGCTGAGGGAGAAAGAGATTGAATGGGAGCGTGAGAAATCACAACTCGACGCTGATAGACAAGCAGTTCGCGAACGAGAACGTAGAGAGCATGAACTTAAAATGAAAGATATGGAGCTGACGCAAGCCGTTCGTTTGAAAGAGCTTGAGATTAAAGCTCGTGAATCTGGCCTTGTGGTCCCAAGTGATCGTTTCGATGTCACTCGTAGTATTCGACTTGTCCCTCCATTCAACGAAAAGGAGGTTGATAAATTTTTCGCACATTTCGAAAGAGTCGCTACAGTTCTTAAATGGCCACGCGAAGTGTGGACCATGACATTGCAAAGTATTTTTGTTGGCAAAGCACAACAGGCATACTCAAGTTTGTCATTAGAGGATGCTGCAGATTATGAGAAAGTAAAGCAAGCAGTGTTGCGCATTTACTCTCTTGTGCCCGAAGCTTATAGGCAGAAGTATCGCAACTACCAAAAGCCGGAGACGCTCACTTATGTTGAGTTCGTTCGGGAAAAAGAATTATTATTCGATCGTTGGCTAAACTCTGAAGATATAACAACATTCGAGGGCCTTCGTAATTTAATAGTTCTCGAGGACTTTAAAAGCTGTCTTCCCAAAAATGTAGCCACATTCGTCGGTGAACATAAGGATTTAAAACCATCGAGCGCGGCCGTGCTGGCAGACCAGTATGTGCTTGCACATAAAGGGGTGATGCCCTGCCCTGTAAAGTTTCAAAACAGCAACTTTCAAAAGAGTCCTAAGACTGTCAAAGACACTGTAGTCGAAAATAATCAAAATGAAAAACAAGTGACACGTAAAGATCATCCTGTTTGCGGTTACTGTAAAAAGCGTGGACACATACTGTCGGAGTGCTACTCCCTGAAGCGTAAAAATAATGCTTCTTCCACTGCTTTCAATAAGTCTGGCTCTAGTTTGGGCCTGTGTGTCTCTTCACATAACCAGACGTCTCGAAATGATCGCCAATTTAGTCAGGCTTTTGCACCATTCATTATGGATGGCTTTGTTACTTTGCCCGCTGATCCGTCTGTGCGCACACCTATTAAAATACTTCGCGACACAGCCGCATCGCAAAGTTTCATTCTGGAGAATGCCCTTCCTTTTAATAACGACTCTTATACTGGGGAGAATGTATTGGTGCAGGGTTTTGAAATGGGTTTTGTAAACGTCCCGCTGCATGAGATTTCTCTCTCCTCTGATCTTGTTAACGGTAACGTGAAGGTGGGAATACGCCCATCTCTTCCAATTAAAAATGTTACAATGTTACTTGGTAATGATCTCGCAGGCGGCGCTGTATTCCCTAACCCTGTAGTTACAGAGTCTAAAATTTCTCCTTGTCCTGACGAACTAGCTGAGAAATTTCCTGAAGTTTTTCATGCAAATGTGGTCACACGCGCTATGGCGCAAAAAGCCAAAGAGACATCTAACACAGAACGCGATGATGAGCCTTTTGATCTCAGTGAGTCTTTCATTGCTCGTCCTTCTGATATTTTTTCTAACGAAAATATTTCTAAGAGCTCTCCATTGTCCAATGTTCCTCGCGTTCTTAATTTGCCTCTCAGCCGCGAACAACTCGTCATTGAACAAAAAAATGACGCTTCTCTCTCCTCTCTCTTAACGGGAGCTGTCCATGAAAAGGACATTGAATGCGTGCCTCATGGATATTTTATTCGTGAGGGTGTTCTTATGCGAAAGTGGAGACCTCTCATGGCCTCTGCAAAAGATGAGTGGCGTGTTCTGTATCAGATCGTTGTTCCTCAGCCTTATCGAACTGAAGTTCTGCGTCTTGCGCATGACCATCATTATGCTGGTCATTTAGGCATTAATAAAACAACTGATCGTATCACACGACATTTCTATTGGCCGGGTCTCAAGCGAGATGTCGCTAAATATTGCAAAACCTGTCATGTTTGTCAAGTCACTGGCAAGCCTAATCAGCTGATTCCTCCCGCTCCGCTGCAGCCCATACCGGTCGCGTCTGAACCCTTCCAACATGTCATTCTCGATTGTGTTGGCCAATTGCCGCGAACGAAGTCGGGTAAGGAGTATATGCTTACAATCATGTGTTCACTAACACGATTTCCCGAGGCCATACCACTAGCGAGAATAGGCGCTCCTGCAATCATTAAAGTCCTGCTAGTGTTTTTCTCCATCTTCGGCCTGCCGAAAATCGTTCAGACTGATCAGGGCACAAATTTCATGTCAAAAATATTCAGACAGTCCATGCAGCAGCTCGGTATTAAACACATCACTTCCAGTTGTTATCATCCTCAGACGCAAGGCCAGTTGGAAAGATTCCACCAGACCTTGAAGTCTATGCTTACTGCTTATTGTTTTGAGTTTGAACGTGACTGGGATGAGGGGGTTCCATTTGTGCTTTTTGCAGTACGCGAAGTTGTTCAGGAATCGCTAGGCTTTAGTCCATCTGAACTCGTCTTCGGACATTCTGTCCGCGGGCCGTTAAAACTGCTCAAAGACTCCTGGTTATCCGAGAGTACTTCTCACCACAGCCTTTCTGAGTATGTGACAAAAATTCGCTGCAGGTTACATCGAGCATGCGAACTCGCAAAAGAAAATCTTGGCATTTGTCAGAAGCGTATGAAACAACACTATGACAAGAAAGCTGTCGTGCGAGAATTTAAGCCTGGTGATAAAGTAATGGTTTTACTCCCTATTCTCGGTTCTGCTCTTCAAACACGCTACACTGGTCCTTATCGTGTAGAACGTCGTGTCGGTGATGTCAATTATGTCATTGCTACACCAGACAGAAGAAAGAAATCACGACTGTGTCATGTGAACATGCTAAAACGTTACTGGGAGCGAACTTTACCATCTGAGGTGTGCGCTGCAATTAGTGCCGTGATCGATCCGTGTGTGGCGCTGTCCACCACACATGGTGCTGAACTAGCATGCGCTTTGTCTGTAACTGACGAACTTGACTCCTCTGTTTCAGCACCACAGCTGAGTGGACCAGCTGCTTCTCCTGCAGTGGAGGACGTGCGCTGTCCCTCTGCTGAGGTAGTGGTGGGTAGATTGAGGAATTCTGAAATTTTGTTAAATTTGAATTCTTTTCTTTCACACCTTTCTGATTCTGACCGTGGAGATTTGATTACCCTTATCTCTTCTAACAAAAATTTGTTTTCTGATGTTCCACTCCGTACTACTGCTATATCCCATGATATTGATGTTGGAGATTCTAGGCCCATTAAACAGCATGCCTACCGTGCTAATCCACTCAAACGGCTTCAGCTTCAAAAGGAAGTGAAGTTTATGTTGGAAAATGGTATCGCGGAGCCTAGTTTTAGTCCATGGAGTTCGCCTTGTCTTTTGGTGCCAAAATCAGATGGCACGTCCAGATTTTGCACTGACTTTCGTAAAGTCAATTCAATTACCAAGCCAGATAGTTTCCCCTTACCACGTATGGACGATTGCGTGGATCGTCTCGGGTCAGCAGTGTTTGTCACCAAAATTGATCTTTTAAAAGGCTATTGGCAAATTCCATTGACTGAACGCGCCCAGGAAATTTCTGCCTTTGTGACCCCTGACAGCTTCCTTCAATACACCGTTATGGCCTTTGGTCTTCGGAACGCTCCCGCGACTTTTCAACGGTTAGTAAACCGCGTGTTAGCGGGAATTCCTAACTGTGAGGCTTATCTTGATGACCTGGTGGTGTATAGCGCCACCTGGTGGGAACATCTTGAACATTTAAAATCTGTGTTCGAACGACTGTCTGCTGCAAATCTGACGATAAATCTAGCTAAATGTGAGTTCGGCCAGGCCACCGTGGTCTACTTAGGTAAAGTGGTGGGCGGTGGAATGGTTCGACCTGTGCATTCCAAAGTGGAGGCCATCTTTAATTACCCTGTTCCAACCACCCGTCGAGAGCTCAGGAGGTTCCTCGGCATGGTTGGGTACTACAGGTCTTTCTGTAGAAATTTTTCTGTTGTGGCCACCCTTTAACTGACCTCCTCAGCCCAAAGCGGTTGTTTGAGTGGACTGAGGAGAGTCAGTTGTCTTTTGAATCCGTGAAGGCATTGCTCACAAGTGCTCCTGTGCTCGCTGCTCCTGACTTCACACGTCCTTTTGCTCTTGCTGTGGATGCTAGCGATTTAGGAGCTGGTGCAGTACTTATGCAGTGCGGAGACGATGGCTTGGAACATCCTTTGTGCTTTTTCTCTCGCAAATTTAATGCCCACCAACGTGCATACTCCACGATTGAAAAAGAAGCTCTTGCGCTTTTGTTAGCTTTACAACATTTTGAGGTTTACGTAGGTGGTGCCGTACAGCCAGTTACGGTCTACACCGATCATAACCCTCTTGTTTTCCTTGACCGAATGCGCAATCAAAATCAACGTTTAATGCGCTGGAGTCTTGTTTTGCAAGGCTTTAACATCTCTATTCAGCATATACGTGGTTGTGATAACGTGGTGGCGGATGCACTTTCTCGTGCTTAAATAACATCAATTTGTGAATTGGTAATTGGTATAAAATAAATTGTGGGTGAAATGTATATTAATGTTAACTTTAATGTCTCCTCCAGTGGAACTTGTTCTACATCCTTGAGCTGGACATTAGATAAGTATTTCACCTTCTGATTATATTTGTATATACTTTGTACATATTTATGTTTGTTTATTGTTAATTCAACCCCCAATTTATTTCTTTAAGGGTGGGGGTGTTACGAGGTCGAGAGTGTTTGCTGTTTGCTTTCCCTGTTTTTGCTTGTTACTTTCCTTGTCTTTGCGTCTCCTGTCCTATAGGTGGAGTTTGGGTGTTGCTGACCCATTGTGGGTGTTGCCTGTTTGGGTGTTACTGACTGCTCTGTAATGGCTGGGACCAGCCCTCCGGTATAAATACCGCCCCTTCACCAAGATGGCGTTCTCTCTCTCGCCTTGGATCTTTCCACGGACAGACGCGCTGGCACACTTTTGTTTACTTTTTATTTGTTAACTTTAAAACCTTTTTGTAAATACTTTCATTATTATTGCTTATACCATGACGGTTACCTAAGTCCATTTCTTCCTCACTTTTTTATGTTAGGTTCAGTAAGTATAGGTTATGAAGTTTCCCCGGAAGACTCACTTCTTTTTCTGTTTGTCGGGAGCAGAATAGACCTTTAACACCAAGGTTGGAAGCGTGAGGTTTTCCTTTCACTTTTTGTCTTTTCTCCATGTAACCGTCATGTCCTTAGTTGGAATTATTTTTGAATTGTAATAAATTATTGTTCTTTATCGCATTACCGAGCTTTGTGACCTTATTTATGTTACGCAGTCCTTAAGTGGCGTTTTGGGTTCGTAA
>JAODXP020000021.1:37582397-37592397 GCA_027497455.2 Sardinella longiceps | reverse complement strand
TGAATCAGCCAATCAGAGTGTAAATTCATTCCAGTTAAAGTGACAAATATTGAGAAACAAGATAGAAGGACATGTGGTGATACACATAATATCAAAATTCCCTGATATTCCCTGACTCCCTGCAAGCAAAATGGTTAAATTCCCTGACTTTCCCTGTCTGGGACAGCCTTTGTTGAAATTCCCTGATATTCCAGAAATTCCCTGACCATGGGAGCCCTGTCCACAGTTCTGGTTGCTGGATAGCAAGAGATTTGCATCCAGATGAAGTCACTCCATTTTGTCAGCATGTCTCACAGCAACTTTGTTACATTAGCCTCCTGTGAGCAAGCTCTACTCAGTTTGCCATTTTTGTTTGCAGATTAAAATAAACTTTTTAGAACATTGTAACACAAAATCGTTCTAAAATTCCATTGTTTAATGTGGACATATTTGCGCAAGCGTTCGCTAATGTTAGATTAATCTGAGCGCTGTTTGCTCTGTGCTGTGATGTTAAAACATGTTATGATTTATCTTCAGGCTTATCAGTGACACCAAAGTAGCGTGGCCTAGTGGAGCAGTGCAAAGCCAAATAGCTCTCTAAGGACAAACTGCGTGAGATGGGAGACCCCTGCAGTTGTCTACAACACGTCACAGCAATCAAGAACATGAACATCCTACAGCCGCTACAGACGACCGCTTCAGACTGTCGGTGTGCATCACACCGCACGCTATCAGACTCAGTGTACAGTGTAGCATCAGCACCACACGCCATGCTAAAACTCAGCACACACTGTCCGAGCTTTGCTTAGCGTCCAAACGCCTCCTTTTCAGATGTACACACCGTAGAGATCTCTTGCCAACCACATGTGAGCCGGCACAAACACTTCAGACGTCCAACCGCCGGTTCGGTGTGTTTCCCGCTTGAGAGAGATGGCTTCACACAAGAGAGAGTATGCAAATGAAACACAAATGACTTCCAAATCACCCGTCGTGCACACCCACTCACACAGACACGTACAATACACTCACACACACACACACACACACACACACACACACAGTACACTCACACACACACACACACACACACCTTTTTTCTCATCCTTCAGTACGACATCTGAGATCTCAAAGAGCTTGAGGGGGAGGGGCATCTTGCGATTGGCAGCCAGAGTCTTCAGTAACCCTGGCAACAATGTTGTGCGCGCCACCTGCAGGAAAAACATGGAACTGCAATCAGTAAGGTTCTTTCTCGCTCTCTCTCTCACACACACACACTCTCTCTCTCACACTCTCACTCTCACTCTCACACTCTCCCTCATACGCTCTCTCTCGCTCTTCCTCACACACACACACACACACACGACTACTTGCAGCATAGCTATCTGTATCTGATATCTGTAGGCAATGTAGGTTTGTAGACAATTTAACATGTTAAATCTGCAGATGTCAGTTCGCGTGGTGGTCTCAGAAGTCTGTGTGGTGCGCTTGCATTTTCTCTGTGTGTGTGTGTGTGTGTGATGGGAGAATGTCTCACCTGAAACTCTGCAGTCTTTGGGTTGGCGATGTGGACAGCTTTCACATTCTTAATCTCCTTGCCCAACTTATCAGCTATGTCCTCCTGTGAACACTACACACACAAAACACACACACACACACCTTAATGAAGTGCTCTTGTGCTTATTTGTCTATGCGAGTGTGTCGTAGGTCTGTGTGTGTGTGTGTGTGTGTGTGTGTGTGTGTGTGTGTGTGTGTGTGTGTGCAGGTGTGTCCATATGCTGGTCTCTATGTGTGTGTGGAGAGTTTGGTAAATGTGTGTGAGTATGGGCATGACTAATAAGGGTTCCTAAGGTTCACACTGTTCATGTCTGTTGACGGACGACGACAGAGGGGTCTGACGGAGGGGGAGTCAATTCTGATTGGTTGGACAGATCTGTCGCTACCTGAAATGTTGAACATTTTTCAGCATTTCGACGGACGTGATGGAGTCGTTGGGACAGACGGACCCACAATGCATTTCACGAAAGCTCGCAAAGTCAATGAGATCCGTCGACAGACATGTACAGTCTGAAACAGCAGTAAGAGCTGGCCTGTGTGTTTGTTGTATGTGTGTGTGTGTGTGTGTGTGTGTGTGTGTGTGTGTGTGTGTGTGTGTGTGTGTGTGTGTGTGTGTGTTTAAAAATTATACCAGAGCGAATGTCAGCGCCTCAGTGAAGCCAGCAGCAGCCAGATCCGTCCTCAGCAACTCCGTCAGCTTATTCAATGGGAGCTAAAACACACACACACACACACACACACACACACACACACACACACACATTCTTTGAGTTAACTTGCATGTGCAGTAAAGGTGTATCTTGTTGAAACAAAGTGTGTGTGTTGAGACTTCACAAGAGCATGTGAGGTCACTATCCGTCTCTCACCTGATTGGCTACTGTGTATGTTTTGGGCGTGGTGCGGACGATGTTGTTGAAGCCATAGGCGATGGCGGCATCCTCCATGATGTCACAGGCGTGGATGACATCAGAGCGAGTGGGCGGGATCTCCACCTTGATCTCGTCACCTTTGCCAGTGACCTCCGACTTCAAACACATGCGTGTGAGCAGCGCTGCAATGTTCTCCGCAGACTCTCTTTGGGAGGAAGACACAGAACCATGAGTGTGTGTGTGTGTGTGTGTGTGTGTGTGTGTGTGTGTGTGTGTGTGTGTGTGTGTGTGTGTGTCTGGTGACCTCCGACTTCAAACACATGCGTGTGAGCAGCGCTGCTATGTTCTCCGCAGACTCTCTTTGGGAGGGAGACACACAAGCATGAGTGTGTGTGTGTGTGTGTGTGTGTGTGTGTGTGTGTGTGTGTGTGTGTGTGAGTGAGAGAGAGACAGGGAGAAAGACTCACTTGATCCCAACTCTGCGATTGATGAAGTCTCCTGAGAGAGTCTCCATCCTGTAAGCCAGCTCCTGAAAACACACACACACACACACACACACACACAGTCAGTGAACTTCACTCATTTACACACACACACATACACACACGCGCACACAGTCACACACATACAGAAGAACACATGCTGCCCAGACACACACCGTCACACACATACAGAGAGAACACATGCTGCCCTAGACACACGCACACCGCACACACACACGTGAATAGTGTCCTACATACGGGGTAGACACAGCTCCGGCCATCAGGATACATCACTTCAGCCTCCTCCACCCTGCACAGAGGATCAGTAAAGAAAGGGCAATGTTGATACGCTTGGTCTTCATGCCTGTGTGTGTGTGTGTGTGTGTGTGTGTGTGTGTGTGTGAATGAGACACATAATTCTGAATATTCAGTGCAGTAAGTGTAATTCATCATACTTGATATCTATTTGCACTTTATGTCCTAGTGATGTCTTGTACAGTTAGTGATGTCTTAAGTACAGTTATATTTAGATGTATGTCTATATTAGCTATGTTATTGCACATTTGGAGTTGGGGGAAACGCAATTTCAGTCTTCTTGCAATATACTGTTGCATAGTTTGATTGACAATACAGTTCGCTTTGACTTTGACTTCTGACTTAAATATCACTGTATTGTGTGTTGTTGTGTGTATGCATATAACAGATAATTCTGAATATTTGTGTGCTTTTGTGTGTGTGTGTCTTACGTGAAGGGCTCTGCACAGTACTCGCAAAACATGGTCACCATCATGTCCAGCACAATCTTGGCCTGAAAAAGTGTATACACACACACACACACACACAGTAAGTGACAAGAGAGTATGAGACTGGGTATGCATACAGAGTGTGTGCGTGTGTGTGTGTGTGTGCACCTACCTTAGTGAGATCTGTGGCCGTACACTCAATAAAGACATTCTTTGTGTTCAGAGTGATTTTGGAATGATTCCCTACAGAGAGAGAGAGAGAGAGAGAGAGAGAGAGAGAGAGAGAGAGAGAGAGAGAGAGAGAGAGAGAGAGAGAGAGAGAGAGAGAGAGAGAGATGGATTTAATACGACCCACTGACTTCCAGTGCCATACGTTTGAAGTGTGTGTGTTTGTGTGTGTTACCATTGATGATGGGGGGCATGGAAAGCACTACTCTGTTGCTGTCATAGATGACGGTGTGTGTGTCTATGTATGTGTGTGTGTGTGTGTGTGTGTGTGTGTGTGTTACCATTGATGATGGGGGGCATGGAAAGCACTACTCTGTTGCTGTCGTAGATGACGGTGTGTGTGTCTATGTATGTGTGTGTGTGTGTGTGTGTGTGTGTGTGTGTGTGTGTGTGTTACCATTGATGATGGGGGGCATGGAAAGCACTACTCTGTTGCTGTCGTAGATGACGGTGTGTGTGTCTATGTGTCTGTGTGTGTGTCTATGTATGTGTGTGTGTGTGTGTGTGTTACCATTGATGATGGGGGGCATGGAAAGCACTACTCCGTTGCTGTCGTAGATGACGGTGTGTGTGTGTCTATGTCTGTGTGTGTGTGTGTGTGTGTGTGTGTGTGTGTGTGTGTGTGTGTGTGTGTGTGTGTGTGTTACCACTGATGATGGGGGGCATGGAAAGCACTACTCTGTTGCTGTCGTAGATGACGGTGTGTGTGTGCGTGTGTGTGTGTGTGTGTGTGTGTGTGTGTGTGTGTGTGTGTGTGTGTGTGTTTGTGTTACCATTGATGATGGGGGGCATGGAGAGGACTACTCTGTTGCTGTCGTAGATGACGGTGTGTGTGTGTGTGTGTGTGTGTGTGTGTGTGTGTGTTACCATTGATGATGGGGGGCATGGAGAGCACTACTCCGTTGCTGTCGTAGATGACGGGGTAGACGGGCTTGTCCTCGATGATGTGCAGGTAATGCCGCAGGTGACTGTCCGTCTGGTCCACAACAACAAAACATTCACCGTCACCATGACAACAGTGAATATAACACATCTGTGAGCACCACCTAACCCCTCTCTGTATTAAGCTGCCTAGTCATAGAAGAATGCTATATAACCTCGAACTAGTATAACTTCGGTTTATTAGATATTAAGCCCTGTTTTCGGATAATTTACGATGAAATGCAATGGTTAATATTGACAAATGATTCTGTTCTGAGATTTTCAGTTGTTGCTGGAGCACCCCCCTCCCACCTTGTGTTTTGTATTTAACGTAAAGGAATTAAAAACAAGGCTTAACGTCAAATACGGCTCTCAAACAGGAAGTTACACAGAACTGCTGTCTATTGGTCAGTCATGGCTAAACAGTCCCACCCCCAGTGTGTGAGGGCCAATGGGAGCAGACCTTGTAGAGGCTCATGAGTTGAGTGGCGGTGTACTCTTTCGTCTGGTTGAGGGGGATGAAGCGGATGTCGTCTGGCTTTTTGGCCGTGAATGTGAACGGACCACTGATTGTGTCCAGGTCGTGGGTTCCTATGGCAACCAGTGTCCTCTTCCTGGCAACACAGGAAACAACAGAGTGTTTAGAGGCAGACACGCACATAGAGCTTCACCTGCACTTCTGCCTGTTCTAGCATTTCTTTCCCAAATTTTATAAAGCAGGTGAATAGATCAGGAGTCTGTTACCCAAAAGCATAGCTGCTAACCAGTTAGCAACTTGGTTAGTTGGCAATGGGAAACTGCATAGTATTGCTAACCAGTTAGCAACTTACTTAGTTGGCAATGGGAAACTGCATTGCTAACCAGTTAGCAACTTAGTTAGTTGGCAATGGGAAACTGCATAGCATTGCTAACCAGTTAGCTTCTTAGTTAGTTGGCAATGGAAAACTGCATAGCATTGCTAACCAGTTAGCAACTTAGTTAGTTGGCAATGGGAAACTGCATTGCAATGAACATGGTAGCTAATTTAGCTAGCAACTATGTTTTTGGGACATGTATGCCTGGTGGAGGTTCTACTGCTGTTGTAAAGATATTTTGCAGATGATTCTAGCAATACTCCTCCTTCTGGTCAAAGGCAAGAACCTGTGACCTGCCCTGAGGAGGTTCTACTGTTCTAAAGGCTAGAACCTGACCTGCAGATGTTTCATTGTTCTAGAAGCTAGAACTGGACCTGAGCTGCAGATGTTCTACTGTTCTGGATTCTAGAATCTGACCTGCAGATGTTCTGGTGGAGTTTCTCCTGCAGCTCGATGAAGCTGTCGTAGCGCTCCTGAGTGAAAGTGATGTTCCTTAACACAGCAGCCACTGCATGGGGCCTCACTGCTGCCGTCTGAAGGGACACACACACACACACACACACTATTTACACATCCTCCAGTGCACATGCACCAATCACACACACTACATAGAATATGTTGCACACACACACACACACACACACACACACACACACACACACAACACCACAAACTATTTACTCATGTTCACAAAAATCGCACCCGCACATTTACACATGACACACTCATATACACACACAGTGCTTTATACGAAATTACCATCTTTCCCACAACTGCTTTTTTTACATAAAAGCTCTCCCTCTCTCACACTCACTCACTCACACACACACACACTGACCTCTTTAGTGATGATGAGCTTCTGAGATTCCCCACTAGAGACTTTCACACGCTTGAACCGAGGGGCCTCAATCCTACACACACACACACACACACACACACGCACGTGCACACGCACGTGCACACACATGCCACACACACACAGTGTACAAGGTAAACAATGGTACTAAAACATATATTGAAAAAGTATACATACAGTAAACACATACATAAACACAATACAACAAGGTAAAACATAATCACAGCATTGTATCACATCCTTTTGGCAGGGAAGATCACTCTCTCTCTCTCATGCATGCACACACACACACACACACACACACACACACGGCTCACCTCTGCTTAAACACCTGCAGGCCCCTCACGAGTCCCTCGAGGCAGAGCAGATCGTATCGGTTGGCAGGGACATCGATCTTGTAGAGCACAACGTCCGACGCGTCTGACGCCTTCTCACCACCCTGCTCTCGGCTGATCATGTCCCTCTCCGACGTCTGACAACACCATCACCATGACAACAGTGAGTTGGCCAATCATACAATAAAAACTTCACGGTGTTCATTCATTTTACAAAACAGTATTGATTAATGATAATCATATTTGTATCATTTATCTACTTTTTTGCGCCAGCTCTATCTACAGATAATATACACTGGCTCTAACTGCACGGAACAGAACTGCACAGCTGTGCAACAGCATCAAGACCATTGATAACACATAGAATTTTATAATATTTATGATCAAGACACCAACCCATCAACTGTAAAATCTCCCAAACACCGAAATAGTGTGTGACTGTGTTGTGTTCTTCACAACTCAACTTACAATCTCATCCAGCTCCAGTCCAAACTCAAAACACAGCTCGTCAAACTCCTCATCGCCTGGGACAGACACACAGAATGATAAACAAACATTCATTTCATTGGGTTTATGGCACATATGAATCAGTCGTTCACAGTTAAGATGAAATACTCCCATAGATGGTAAATACCCGTGAGTATTACCTGTGGTAAATAAAGGGTACTTTGAATTTGACAGTCGCATTGTGATTACGTCATGCATTCACATACCATAAGACCACACAATGAATAGTAAAGTTGCCTCCAACATACTTTATATTCAAATTTAAATAATAATTACATTTTATTCAACAATCTTCAACGCCTAATTTTTTAAATGTTGACCATTAAATATGTGAATTCAGCCCAAACGGAAGCTGCGTCTACATGATGCAATCGGTGTGTGAGTATCTGGCTACACATCTCTCGGCTGCAGGCTCACCGCATAAGTTTTGTCTCTAAACAGATCCTAATCCAACAACTCTACGAATGTCCACATCCACAACAAACCCCAAAACAAGACAAAAAAGTTGTCTAGCTCTCTCTTTGCCGAAAAATAATGTTACATCTGTCAGTAAACTGGCATGCAACCTCACATCGTGCTGACGTGCCTGCCATTCACCGACCATGACCCTTTTCCATAGTCTCTAATGTGGTTTCTGCACTAAGAATGTGGAATATAGGTGTATACATTTCTAAACAAGTAACTCTTTGCTGTTTCTTACTGTATGTTCTCCCCAAAGCCTCAAAGAGAAGGTCCCTTTTCACGCTGACAGTCGGCATGTTGTCCACCTCCCAGTCGACTAATCCGTATGGGAAAGGACCCCAGGCCGGCGAATCGGTTGTAGCTGTCCACAGTGAACGCCTGCTTATTTTAGCGGCTCTGTTTGTGTAACTTTCTCCACTTTTCCGTCTGTTGTAAAATATTGTGAATATATAAATACATAAAATTTGATTGAATTGATATTTCTTTTTCGCACACACTCTAGGAATATATTGAACTCTTGTACAAAGAACTCTGTAAAACTGGAAACGCGTACTAAACTTAAATGACCACAGGAGGGCGCACAACATATATTTCAGTCCACTAACCTCCAGTTCAACCCGTCTCAACACGTAAACGGGCACTGGTCCGGTGTTCTACGCTATTTTATTTCCCAGTGACGTGCACACTTAAGTTTGATAGGCTATATCCAATCTATTCATATTTCTTTGTTTATTGTTTCCATGTTTAATTGTTTATTGCTTCCAATGCAATCCAAAGTTGCGCCAAGTTGCGCTTGGGGGTTATGGCTCCAAGTTTTGTTTTTTGTTTTTTCGCATAGGCCTATTGTGAAAATCACTTGTAAACTCTTTTGCACCAATGACTGTGAGACTGTTTGTGCGCGAGTAGCCTACTAGCTTATACCGCCTGACAAAGCAGGCCTAACCTTCGTGTCTGACGCACCGTTGCTGTCTCTCTAAAGGCGCCATTGGATAGGAAGTTTTCCCATAACCAATTGTACTTTCTAAACTCATCCTAATCTCATCCAATTCAAGTCTGAACGTAGTCTTCTGTAAGCCGAAATGCCCTGTTGCACTCGGGGAATAAATAGGCCAACGCATAGACAGGCGTCTGTGAACAGAGATTGCCCAACACAGCATATTTGATTAATTGGATTTGTGGAAAAGGCTATGTGGTAAAATCTGTAGACTATGTCTTATAAATGTGAATGTTTCCTATAGGAATTTGAGTATGGATCTTTCCAATGATTGAGTCTGGCTGATTGCCTGTAGATGTGACGGCCTAGGATAGGTTATCTCCATGGCACTTTGATAAATCATGGGGTGACGGCTAGCCTACTGTGTTGTGTCCTGTCCACGCTATTCAGGGTAAAGTTTACTGTGCGTCCTGCGCGACCGATTGACATTTGCTGCCAGAATGAAGTTTGCTTGGCTGACCTCGGGCGCTGGACATAACCGGCCAGGGCGCGTGCGAGACTGCTTGTGCGCGGCGGCACACGCGCAGCCCAGTCAGATACCGGTAACACTCCGCGCCCCAGCGATGGTCTGGATCGAGTTTGCTCCGCTAAATATCCCTCTCAACCGGCGCCTGCAGACGACTGCAGTGGTCCAGTGGGTCTTCTCCTTCCTCTTCCTGGGTAGTTTGAATGCGGCGGCAGCGGCAGCAGAAGTGGTTCAGTTTACCGGCCCTGACCTCAACCTCAACCTCACCTCGCTAACCCAAAATAACGTGAATGCCACCGTCTCCATGTTTCCGTGCATGTGTGCGTGCTATTATCGCTGCGGTGCGTCTGAATGAGAGGAACCCGTCGCTAGTGTGTGTAAGCTAAAACTTGTTGCTTTTTTCCCCTGCTGCTTCTAGCCTCACACTCAATACACTCAACAGTAGTCTATTTATAGTTGCTGCGCTGTGCGCTGTCTTGTAGTTATGTCCAGAGTAGAGGGAGAAGAAGAGATTTTTCTAACTTCTAACATGCATGTCGTCATGTCCCCTTACGCCCGTGTGACCTGCACCTCCCCCCCCCCTCCAACCGACCCTAATCCCGACCCTACCCCCAGGGTCCCCATGTCCCCATGTGTCCTTCCCTACAGCAGAGTCAGAAGTCCCCGTCTTCACCGCATAAGTGGCTGCTTGTGGTGGTAGGATGCTAGAAAGCTGTTATACTCTCTGAGGAGATAGCATGTGTGTTGTTA
>JAODXP020000021.1:37574897-37577397 GCA_027497455.2 Sardinella longiceps | reverse complement strand
TTTTAGGATGGTTTTATGAAAGTTCTAAATCATGTATCTGGAATTTGAAAGTAAGTACATGTGCAGAAATACTTAGTTAACAATAAAATCTGACTTTGGGGGAGAAAAGGTGTCTGAAAATATAGGCTACCTAAAGGTGCCTACACATGAACAGCTTCAAAAAGCTTGTGACGCGCGTTGGGCAACGATTTCTCTATGAAGAAGCATCAAAAGCTGCCGCTTAGGTCTCGGCGTCGCGTTGTGGCCGGCGTCGGCGTTTTTAACGCGGCGCTCAAAGTTCAACATGGTTGAACTTCGACCCTTTTGACGCTGACCTTTCAGTGTTGAAGTAGTGTTTTAGCATAAATAAACTAGCAGGCTATCTCATCTATGTTACAGCTCTCCTAGCCTCCGGTATATTAGTCAAATGCAGAATTAACATTTTGGATCAAGCGTCGCATAAAGGACGAGCTGAGCTTTTCAACGGTGGTCATGTGAAAGCCCCTTAAGGCCCGTGGGACTGAAAAGGCACCGATTCGGCGGAATCGCCCAACCGGACGTTTGCGCTCCATACCAGTTTATAAAATTATCAACCATCAACCGTCTATTGGCATAGACATGGTAAACAGAAAAATATGACTGTGCCTACAGTAGCTTTGTCGTCTTTTTTGTTAAATCAGCATCCTGCCGACTGCATTGGCAGCAGCGCGGTGAAGTTAGCAGGACGTATGATATTGGCAGCACCCAATTAACGTTAAACCCTCACGTAATGATTCATGTAACAAGAGCCAAAAAGTTGCTCAAACAACGAAACTTCGGAGAAAACATGATGATGTTATCCACTTCCTTAGCCTACTTTATGTAGTAGCCACAAATAGTTAAATATCCTACTCTTCCCTCCTCACCTTCTGAACTCGAAAAGCTAACGGAGACAGGGGGAGCTAAGCGGTCGTTGCCGTAGTTATTACTATCTGGAAAGGCACCAAAGTCCCACGGCATGTTAGTTGAACGTACATTAAATCACAGATAGGCCTATTACACCAGAGAATGCCGAGGAGAACAGCAATACAAACACCAAATAAATGACCGCTTGCTCATCCCATAGCTTACATCAAGTTTAACCTGGTCCAACCGCTAACGTTAGCTTTCAATTTCAGCCTACCTTTTGACATCAAAATAATCCTCATTTTCGGACTTCTTCATATCTTGTTCATTTCAGGTGGCAAGTGTAATCCAATAGTTGGTCCAGTACATAATAATGCAACAGTTAAGTGAACACAACTAAAACCAGCTCGCTCTGGAAGTTAATTTAAACATTAATCTGGACGCCTTGAGAGAGATGTGCAGCCGACCTAAGCAGCGCTGCTAACTGGCCTTATTTCAGTAAGCTAATATTTTGAATAGGATATTTGATAATGCGATATATATGCTAGGGTTAATTACGGACCATTTTGCTGAAATTAATCACAGCCATATTCACGTAAACCATACATTTGATTTTGATTTCAAGTATAAGTGGTAAAAATACTGTATGGAGGGCAGTGGAGGGAATGTTTTTTGCCCGCCAGTCCCATACGTCATAGTAGCCGGAATCTTCAGGTGAAAACTATGAATATATACCGTAGGTGAGAGAGGAGTCTTCCAGTACTCCTATGGAATCATCCCCTATAGGAAGGCCATCTATACCGTAGGTAAGAGAGGAGAGGAGTGTTCCAGTACTCCTATGGAATCATCCCCTATAGGAAGGCCATCTATACCGTAGGTAAGAGAGGAGTCTTCCAGTACTCCTATGGAATCATCCCCTATAGGAAGGCCATATATACCGTAGGTAAGAGAGGAGTCTTCCAGTACTCCTATGGAATCATCCCCTATAGGAAGGCCATATATACCGTAGGTAAGAGAGGAGTCTTCCAGTACTCCTATGGAATCATCCCCTATAGGAAGGCCATCTATACCGTAGGTAAGAGAGGAGTCTTCCAGTACTCCTATGGAATCATCCCCTATAGGAAGGCCATATATACCGTAGGTAAGAGAGGAGTCTTCCAGTACTCCTATGGAATCATCCCCTATAGGAAGGCCATATATACCGTAGGTAAGAGAGGAGTCTTCCAGTACTCCTATGGAATCATCCCCTATAGGAAGGCCATCTATACCGTAGGTGAGGAGAGACATACAGTATATACCGTAGGGAAGAAGAGGAGAGAGAGCAGAAAGAGAGAGAGGAGAGGAGAGAGAGAGGAGGAGGACAGGAGTGCCCCACCTATAGGAGAGCCATATATAGCGTAGCTGATGAGAGCCATATACACTGTAGGAGAGCAGAGGAGGAGGAGAAAAGAGGGGGAAAGAAGAGAGAAGAGGAAAGAGGAGAGACGCACAGTATGCTGCATGAAAGCCCTATAAGACTGCTCTGATTTGGTTCAGGAATTCAAGATAGTCTGACCAGTGTCAAATTAACAAGTTTGGGAGGAGGCAGAGAAAATGCATTCAGTTCTGATATTTCCCCATTTCCATCCCTCCTTCT
>JAODXP020000021.1:37529133-37562297 GCA_027497455.2 Sardinella longiceps | reverse complement strand
TGCTTCACTTCACTCAGAGCATGAATACTTTTCTTGTGATGTTCAGAAAACCGAAACTGGACATATTGTTCAACATGACTAATTACTACCCACCCAGCTCTGTCAGATGTCTAGATAGCCTAGGGCCCTACCTGCTACAAGATGTTTACATGTTTTTGCATAAACGCAAAACATCTTCTGTGAATCAGTCGTGCTCTTGTTTGATATTGGTGAAAGCTGTGGGACAGAATTTAGTTTGAGTTTCACTTGAATCAGTTGTGCTTTTGTTTGTTGAGTTTTATTTTCCTGTGCCCCTATCAGTTAGTGCTATAGGCATGAGTGTTATCCAACCGGACTGGCTGTAATTGCTCGTCACACATATAACAAACAATGTGTAAGGCAGTGCAACCAGTAGGAGGTTCTACAGATTTACTCTTAGTATCAACACTTTTCATCTGGTTGCAGCTGCTGTGACTGCGGTCAGAAGTCTGACCTGTTCTTCCAGATCCTGTGAGATTATCGGCCAACATACAAAAAAAAATATACATATTAGAAACCAGGCCAAGCTGTCGATTTAATTCTTTTACCATCGCACAGCCTCCTTCCACAGCCATTGTTTTTCCTTTAATAAATATATCTTCACCACCGTACGTAAACCAAAGAAATCAGGAGAGCAAAACACAAAATTTACCCCAGTTCAAATATATCCTGCACTGACTACTCCAAATGTAATCAGTGGGTTCTACTAATCTACAGGTTCTACAGATTTGAATGGCCTATTATCACTGTGTAGGCTGTTCATGTGAATGTAGCAGGTTAACCAGGCCTACCTGCTCCTTGCCTTCCTCTGGCCTGTTTAGATTAACGAGGGGGCGGGGCAGTTACCTAATTAGCCACTTGGGCAGCACTATTTAAGAGGGCTAGTAGTTAGTAGTAGTGTAGGCTCTACTGAGATGGCCCTGGTCTAGAGTCTACCACCAGGTATGTTGCTGCCCACACTATTTTGTTTTGTTTGTCTTGTGTAATTATTTGTGTTTTATTTAGCTTTGTGTCCATGTGTCCTTTTATCTAGCTCTGAGTCCAGCGTCGAGGACATCTGGTCATGTTACATGCTACGAGCAGGGGTATGTAGACTGGCTATTTGTGGTAACAATACATGTTGCTTACTCTTTGTTTTCTGTTTCTTCAGATAGCATGGCCCTGCTTGGTGATTAAGTCGTGCTGCCATCTTGTCTTGCTTTAGTTTATGTTCAGTTAATTTGTTTGTTGATTTTCGTGTGTGTGTGTGTGTGTGTGTGTGTGTGTGTGTGTGTGTGTGTGTGTGTGTGTGTGTGTGTGTGTGTGTGTGTGTGTGTCCTTTTGTTTGCACAGCAGGCAAAGCAACTGAGTCAGGCTAGCCACTGGTCATGGGCAAGTGTATGTTTGGTGTGCTTGCTGTGGCTTTTTGCATTAAGAAATCACTTTTACTGTATATTGGTTTCCTACACATGTCTTTGCAGAAACTTGTCCCGCCCCTGTTAGCCTGCCCTCTCAGGTAGTCTGCTACTGTGTCAACGATCCAGCCATTTGGATAGGCCCGGCAACTCGCACAAAAAAACAATGACAAAAAAAAAAGATAAATCCTTCATGTCTGGAGAAAATCTCACGCCAGCTGACTATATTCTGTAGGCACATCATGCTGTAGCTATGCTCTGACTTTGTGAATTAAAAGCAATGCAACTTGACTAGTGGCTTTAGGCACTCTCCTGCACCATTATTTGCTGGCCCATGACCTCCATATTTGAAAGGGAGAGCACCTGTATCGCCTTATTAGGCAAATTAACTCCAGGGGTAACAAGCATAAAAATGGCTTTCTACAACAGTAAAACACTGTCCACAGTGTGTGTGTGTGTGTGTGTGTGTGTGTGTGTGAGTGACTGAGACAGTGTGTGACAGGTTAGAGTATCTCTTGGTGACCTAGTTTGACGTGCCTTGCTCAAATTAACATCTTTTTCTAACATGCTCCAACACTATTAATAGTATAAGGACCTCCAAAACATCATTGCTCTAGAGGAGATCTGAATGGAAGAATGGACCAAAATTCCAGCCAACAGTATGAGAAAACCTTGTGAAAACCTACAGAAAATGTTTGACCTCTGTCATTGCCAACAAGGGGTATATAACAAAGCATTGAGATGAATATTTGTTATTGACCAAATACGTATTGCCCACCATAATTTGCAAATAATTTCTTTACAAATCAGACAATGTGATTTTCTTCTTTTTTTTGTGTTGTGTTGTCTCATAGCTGCAGTGATAAAAATTACAGGACTTTTTAAGTGGGAGAACATGCACAATTGGTGGCTGACTTAAAGCCCCCACTTGCAACATTTAGGTAAAATTTTGACGTTTCCTATTCATTATACCTTTATGTAAATTGCCTATAACTCACTAGAATTGATAAATTACATGTTCCGGAGTAAAATGAGCCCCTTCACGAGACTGTCCGACCCTCCTAGAGGCAGATACTGCCTATGCAAGATCAGGAAGCACATCCCGCTATCATAAGTTTTGGTTAGCAAGCAAGCTAGGTCACGTGACTTGGCCGGAGCTCACTGTTTGAATTACAACGCGACTTTGTGGTCCTTAGGTCTGTCTGTTGTGGTGATCTGATGTTAACTGTGAATCACACTTGCTCATGTCCATTCTGAATTTCTCTCCCGATTAGACAATAAAGGATAATCTAATCTAATAGTACACCCCCATTAAAGATTTCTGAATCAAGAATGAACCAAGAGTACACTCAGAGTATGACCGTGGAAAAAAGAAACACACACACACTTTCTTCTAACATAGTCAACTTTATTTTATTTTTTTGTCATTTTGAGGATGCAAAATTGTACTTTTATACAGGTAAAATGTTTTCAAAGTAATCATCTGGTTTATTTCCATTTTCTGTGTCTAGTGGGAAAATTGGGAGAACTGTAAGGACATGTTGTATAATTTCGTCCCGAAAAAAAGACTGATTTATGATTCCTATAACAATAGCACTAATTGCACATGTGAGTGATAAAAGAGACAATATATTGTGGATATTTTTATTTAGGCCTACATTATTTTACCTCTTATGCAACAAATGCATCACAACACAAGAACTGATTTTTCCATGCATGGCCTATGGGAAGATTCCCCTTAAGGGAAAACTACCACACTACATAGCCCAAAAGAACCAAACTAACTAGAAAGATATTCAAGAGTACATGTAATACCTTCACAGATGCAATATATGCATTTCAGAAAGACAGAGAAATATGTGATTTTTCCTCTTTTAACTACAGAGTGAGTATTGAACCGCAAAAGTTTCTTCAAATGCTCAATTCTCTGGACTTCTCTTTGAAAGACTGTCCATAGAGGAGACTTCAGCAGAGAGAGATAGACACACATAAGAAAAAGAAAAAAAGAGAGAGATGAGGGTGTGGAAGTGAACATCACAAAACAATAATAACAAATAGGAACAGTACAAATAATCAAACAATAATTACCAGCGATTTTTAAAAATGCACACCAACAAGACTATAGGATAAAATACCATACCTGAAAAGCATACGGGTCCATAGAAGGTGTTGGCAGAGAGGCTGGGGGATAGAGCTATTGCACCAGTTTGAGCCGTAATGGAGGCCGAGACTGAAGCTGTCTGGATAGGGTTGGAGGAGCAAGGATGGTTCTTTTTTGCATTGGCAGTGGGAACTGAGGCAGAGACAAAACAGAAAGGGGGGAAATTAAGTAACTGCTAAGCAGTTTATAAAGTCAACATTCAGGGTTAGCTCTATCCTACCTTCATCTGGGGTCTGAATGTAAGGTGTGTGAGAGAGTGAAGGGTGAGGCGCTTCAGCAGGGGTGTTCATATTGGCCTGTTGTGGATTGTCCCAGCATTCAAGTTCCATGATGTTTGCTTGCCAGACTTCCTCTTTGTCGACAGACTTGAGAAGCTCGATCTTGAAGTCATCAGCCCTGCTTATCCGTATCTCAGAGAAGTTGGGAACAAAACTGCTGTCTATGAGGTCCAGTTCTACTGGATAGATTCTGGATCCACAGTCAGTCTGTAAACTGTAGAAGCCATTCATCAGAAGGCGTCTCACGGGCCGAGGCCTAGCAAGTCTGAACCCCCTGAACCCCTCCGATTTCTCCTGTTTCTCTACCAACTCTGTGAGACTGGCATTTACAGGCAAGAGGTATGTGCGGAATGTAAGAGGTAATATGGTACTCCTATACACCAGAACATCTGCATGGATTTCAATATTCTCACTTTCAGGGAAAAGGAGAGATTTTAGAGAGTAGAAAACCCCAAGAAGAGAAAAAGTAGGGTTCACCAGTCTGGCATGGCAGCGAGTCAACTTACAATTCTCTCTATACAATCCACTGTCCTGCTTATGCAAAACCTCAACAGCATTCATCAGAGAAGACTGACTAGCCCCCAAACAGAGGAAATGTGGCAGGTGAATCTCCTCCAGGTCTCCTGAGATGAGTTTGATGTCCATCGAAGGACCAGCTGGTCTGTACTGCAAGTGGGGCAGCTCATCAGCCAAGAGATGCCAATCTGTGAAGCAGTACTGCAGGGTGACTGGAGTAACACATGACCACCGCAGACCAGACTCTGAGCACTCAAAGCTCCCTGCAGGAGAGTAAAGGCTGTAGGTGGAGATGCTCTTTTCTGGGGAGACTTCAGGCTTCACCAGGACCCAGTGACTGGAGTCTGGAACTTCAGCACAGGATTCACAGCTCCTCTGTGGGGCAGCAATGTGTTCACTTTAAGACACACACACACACACACACACACACACACACACACACGCACACATATACACACACACACGTGTTATTGCCTCAATTAATAGTCATTGACAACTTGTAACCTAGAGTCACTCAGATCCTACAGACTCATATGAACCCATAGAATATACTACTGCTGATACAACAGACAAACCCACAAATTGGAATATAAATGGACCCTGCTGGCCTTTGTCAGGGGTTGGCTGAATTTGATTTGATGTTGTTGCAAAATATATGACCTGTGTCTAACCTAGCAATGCAAAATAACAACTTGAAAAGCAGTGTTGGGAGTAACGAGTTACAAAAGTAACTAATTACTGTAATGCATTGCTTTTTATGGTAACTTGGTAATGTAAGGCATTACAGAAAAAAACTGGTAATATTTTCCTCGTTACAATTGTCAGTAACTCAAGTTACAATGCATTTTTAACTTGGAATGAAGTGGTGTTTTTCTCCACCACTCAAAAAATCATACATAAACATACAAAATCGAGACTGCCAAATACAAATTCGCCAAAAAATCACTGAGAGGTTAGCAAGGGTAAAACATTTGCTGTGCCGGACTTCATGTAGAAATTTACAGTCTCCGCTTGTCATTCTCAACATTGATAACAGACTAATGAGGGTCATAGGCTACCGGGGGGCCTTACATTTTCAAAACACTAATATTGTAATGTAAGGGACTACTATAAAATGTCAGTAACAAGTAATAAATAATGCATTACAGTTTTGCAGTAACTTGCCCAACACTGTTGAAAAGCACTCATGTGCACAAAGCACAATGTGGTCACAGATCTGGATCACCGATCGCCATCATAATCAAATCAGTTCTTACTTGTCCCAATACACATGTTGTCCAAAAAATTTCATCCAAATCCGTGCGGTACTTTTTGAGTTATGTTGTATACAGACAGACGAATGGAAACACACACACACACACACACACACACACACACACACACACACGGTGAAAACATAACCTCCTTGGCAGAGGTTATAATAACCTGTTGGGGATTATATCTTACTTAATGCACTACATGCACAGTAAACTTCACTAATTCAGAATCTCTCTCCCTCTTTCTCAAATTTTATCTGTCCAACTCACATGTGTGTGTCAACAGAGATCATCTGTGCTCTTGAATCCTGCTGGGTTTTGTGTTTGAGCTGCAGCTCTGCAGCATCTGAGGAGTGGGAGCTGCTAGTAGAGGCTGCTCCTGCTGCTGGACTCTCCTTTAGGAAGATATTGCCATAACCCATTCTAAAGGAACAAAAATTATTCTACGTTATCATATTAGTTTCTCTAGTTTGCTAGAGTACTACCATTAATTAATCCCAAAGGAAATTCAAGAATTGTATGATCTCCCTCTCTCTCAGACACACACACACACACACACACACACACACACACACACACACCCACAAACACACACACACACACACACAAACACAAACACACAATTGTGTTCGCCCACAAACACTCACACTAGTTTCTCCAGTTTGTATTGCAGAGTCTTGATGAGGTCAGAGAGAAGGTCCGAGTTTGCATCATAAAGCTTATTGTCACTCAGGTTCAACTCCTTCAAACTCCAGGATGTTGATCTTCCTGCTGACGCTAAAACAGCACAGCTCTTCTCCGTGAGGAAACACTGAATCAGCCTGGAGTGACATAACACAAGTTTGGTGTGTCTGAGTCATAGGTCACATTCTACACCTATTACTATAGTCACATGCAGTGTTTTCCTGCACACACAGATGTGGTGTGAAGGTGTTACTTTACACTAGTTTCTCCAGTTTGCAGTGGGGATTCTTGAGGAGGTCTGAGAGATGCTGAACTCCTGCATCATGAAGCTCATTGCGACTCATGTCCAGCTCCTTCAAACTAAAGAAATTGGATCTTCCCACTGACGCTAAGGCAGCGCAGCTCTTCTCTGTGAGGAAACACCTACACAGCCTAAGGAAACACCACCCACAACAACAACATGTCTGATAACGATAATCACACCATATTTTCTCAATTGTTCTTTAGGAAATAACTGACAAAAACTAAAATCTGTTGCCGAAAAATACACCAGCGATAGCTTATCAGGCTACATATTGTGTAGAGGCAGGTTGAAAGACAACCACTCAATCCCTTTGATTGAAGCCAAGTCTATAGACCATAGCCAGACAATGCATCTGGTTGTCAGGTTAAAACACACACAAACACAAACACACACACAGACGCATGCACGCACACACACTCACACACACACACACACACACACACAAATGAGCATCAGCATTACCCGAATCCTAGCCTGAGAAGCCAGACTATCATAGATGCATAGTCTGGCCACGAGTGATAGACCCCCGGGTAAGACGGCTAAAATTTCAATGCAACTAATAACAAGTTGATTCAAACAATGATAAGCCTCCCCAATCACTCCCTGTCCCTGTCCAGGTAGAACGCTGTGATGGGCGGCACACCACAATGTCTGAATACAACCAAGAGAGTTGTGTTGATTTAAACAGCTCAGACACCACCAATGTCTACCACTCTATTTGCTACCACTAGAGTACGTCTAGAGTTATAGGTTACCCGAATCCACTGCTCCAAAGAAATAATTCAACTGCCACTTAAAAAAGCTAATGATTTTCTCAGATTTAGATATGATTTAGTTACATAATATATTTACATAATCTATATGTAAATTTATGTCAAGGGATGACTGTGTAAGTATACTGGAATAACACAATTGCATTTTACTTATTCATAGATCATAGGCCTTTTTTATTTGTTGCTTCACATGCAGTTAAGTGCTTTTTTTGTAAAAATGAAAACAAAACTAAAAAACCCTACAGGTTCATTTTCTTGCTATATTTTGTTATCTGGCGAATAGGGTTCTTTCCTAGCTTTTTTTATTTGTGTCTTTGATACATGTGTCATACTGTATGCAAAAGCCATAGTCAGGTCTATTTGGGGTGTGAAATTTCAACTCAGATGTGTTGTGTCTTAACACTCACACTAGTTTCTCCAGTTTGCAGTGGGGATTCTTAAGAAGGTCTGAGAGATGCTGAACTCCTGCATCATGAAGCCTATTGTCACTCAGGTTCAACTCCATCAAACCGAAGGAGTTTAATCTGCCTGCTAATGCTAAAGCAGCACAGCTCTTCACTGTTAGTAAACAGTTCCTCAACCTGAATATTCATGACACATAATGACATGTCTGATTATAACATTCACATATTTTATCTCCAATTGCATACACATACATTACATGAGTTCAAACACATGCACGCACACACAGGCACCCCCTTCCCTCATCACTGTGGAGCCGTATTGCGGAGCCCTGTTGTGTGTTAACACTCACTCTAGTTTCTCCAGTTTGCAGTGGGGATTGTTGAGGAGGTCTGTGAGATGCTGAACTCCTGCATCATCAAGCTCATTGTGACTCAGGTTCAGCTCCTTCAAACTGCAGGAGTTTGATCTGCCTTCAGATCCTAAAGCAGCACAGCTCTTCTCTGTGAGAGAACACTGCCACAGTCTGGAGAAACATAATGACTCAACAGAACACACACACACACACACACACACACAAACAGTCACACATGCAAATATACATACACACTGTGACAGAAACCAGGCATTTGCAAAATTTAAAAATTTTACTTCATATTCAGTGGATACTTCTGGGACTGTCAACTGTTGTTGGGTAAATAGCTAATCATATATCTGCTTGTCAGAATCCCACAAACAACAGTTGTTAGCAGCCTTTAAGTGTAGTGTTGTTTTATTTTGTAAATTCAAGTTTTATATCACTTTCGCACAATATCACACTCACTCAAGTTTCTCCAATTTGCAGTGGGGATTCTTAAAGAGGTCTGAGAGATGCTGAACTCCTGTATCATGAAGCTCATTAACACTCAAGTTCAGCTCTTTCAAAGTGCAAGAGTTTGATCTGCACGCTGACGCTAAAGCAGCACAGCTCTTCTCGGTGAGGGAACAGAGACTTAGCCTGGCAAAATATAATGCATAATAATGTCCGTTTATAATGCATACTGTACTCAGCCTAAAGAAACACATCATGAGGTGCTGATAAGGACACTCATAAAAACTATCTCTAACAGTGCGCGCACACACGTACATGCACACAAACTCATACAGGATGACATTCACACTTATGTAGCCCACTCAATCATCATTTGCTGTTTTCAGACCGGCAAGCCCGGTGCTGGAGCCGGTTCTCACACCAGTTACAGCGGGAACTAAAGTGCCGGCCCGAGAACCGCCTGTGTTCATACCAATTTATGCGAGCCCATGACGCATTATCCACAAAGGGCGTTGCTTTGCCACAAATGCAAACAGTTTAGCATATTACTTTTACTAATGCTGCCATCTAACATCTGATGGAAGTGTGTGAACCTCCAAATATTAAGCAAATATTTCTCTCATCTGCCAATAACTGCCCATACTCATTTTCACTTGATTTCCCTCATTATCCCCGGCTCACGTGTCCGGTTTGTTTATTTTCCGCTTTGACCCCAACTTAACCCGGTGACGTTAACTCATGTCGTCACGGTTCGCATTGAAAAACCATGTTTTACTTGGTGCCCGATGGGAACCAAGTTTGCAGTTCCCGAACACTCTGATATTTGGTGTGAACAGGTCGGCCGGTTCAAGATGAGGTGCGGGAACCAGCACCGGCACGGTTCTCTGTCGGTGTGAAAGCGCTAATTGTGTTCTCCCAAACACCAAACACACAAATCAGATATGTCATTGTGTCATAACACCCACACTAGTTTCTCCAGTTTGCAGAGGGGATTCTTGAGGAGATCAGAGAGATGCTGAACTCCTGCATCACGAAGTTCATTGCGACTCAGGTCCAGCTCTTTCAAACTGCAGGAGTTTGATCTCCCTACTGATGCTAAAGCAGCACAGCTCTTCTCTGTGAGGGAACAACTATACAGTCTGGAGAAACAACAACATATAACGATTATAACATTCACAAACATATGTAACATAGTTTATTCCACTACTTGTAAACATTGCAGTGTGAGCATCGCTAGTGGATACAGTAAGTGAATACCAACTTAATCACTTACTGATTTACCAACAGGCAATTTTATGATTTATAATTTGAATATGATGTTCAGAAAAATATTGTCGATATAATGTAGCCTTCTAGTATCCATCCTATAGAGAACTGGCAGGGCAACGTTACTTAGAGTTGTCAACCAACAATGGATTATTTGTTGAAGAGGTGGGCTTCAACACACTGATACAATATGAGTTATAACCCTTACACTAGTTTCTCCAGATTGCAGTGTGGATTCTTGAGGAGATCTGCTAGATGCTGAACTCCTTCATCATGAAGTGCATTCTCACTCAGGTTCAGCTCGGTAAAACTGCAGGGGTTAGATATGCCTACTGATGCTAAAGCAGCACAGCTCTTCTCTGTGAGGGAACAACCTCTCAGACTGGAGAAACACAACACACACACATGTATGATTATAGCTAACACACACACACACACACACACACACACACACACACACACACACACACACACAGTTAAGCCCACAGCTTTGATCATCATTTATTCATAACAGGAAGCTGTCTACATGCACATATCCTCATCATAGTCTTGAGTGACACACACAAAGCCATCCATAACAATTAATAAATATGCTGAATACAATTCTCTGACAGATCAAAACTGTGAGTCTCTCTTTTGTACCCTACTTTAGTTACAATACCTCCTTCCCAACATCTTTAAAGTTGTTCTAGTAATTGAAAATTGCACCTACAGTAGCATAACATAGTAAGCCAAAAAGCAAGTTAGCAAACAGAAATTGCCATGAAACCTGTAGAATTTTACTGTGGTAAACTCTTCATTTTTCTCCCAAAATTTCCTTGACTAAGTCATTCTGTACAATACTCCAGTGGAAATGTAACTGGCAACAACTGACACAAAATATTAAATGGTGCTACATCACATTACTTGACAACACATTAACTATAACTATCTGTTATACTCACACAGCTGATGTGGCTGATGTCACCACTGGCACCAGCTTCTGAAGAACTTCATCTGGACTCAGGAGTTCAGTCTGGTTTGTCTCTGGTGTCTTGATGTATTGCTGCAGGTCAAATCCATTCAGCTGCTCCTCTGAAATCTCCAACTTGAACTCTCCTGTCTTCCACTGTCCTGGTAAGAGCATGATTACAAAGAGAGTTCCTAGGCTCCTGTCAATGTTCTCAACTACAGCATGGTGATTAAGCTCATTCAGACAGTAGAACAGGTTGATTTTTCTGTCAGAAGCATTCAGACTTGTGATTTTGTGTTTGATATACTGGACTGTTTGCTGGATTGTTTGCTCTAGGTTCTGTAATTGGCTTCTTGTCTGTGGCTGTAGGTTCATGAAGAGATTCTGATTGGACTCAAGTGATAAGCCCAGAAGGAAGCACACAAAAAGGTCCAGGTGTCCATTCAAACTCTGTAAGCTCAGATCTATTGCAGTCTTATAGAGGTCATCAAGTGTTGCAGCTCTGAACCACGCAGATGGCTGAGAGGTTAGATGTTGGTTAGATGCTGATAGATGTTGGTTTCTCCCAGTTTTACTGAAACAGAAGAATACATATAAAGCTGCAAGAAACTCCTGTATGCTCAGATGCAAAAAACTGAACACCTTCTCCTGGCACAGCCCAGACTCCTCTTTGAAGATCTGAGTACACACTCCCGAGTACACTGATGCCTCTGTGACATCAATGCCACACGCTAGCAGGTCTTCCTTGTAGAAGATCAAATTACCCTTCTCCAGCTGTTGGAAAGCCAGTTTCCCCAGTTTGAAAATTATATCTTGATCTGTGTCTTTCCCTTTTGTGTACTTTTCTTTTTTGATGATTGTTTGAATGGTTACAAAGTGTGTGTATATTTGTGTGAGATTTCTTGGTATGTCTACTTTCTCTGATTTCTCTGATGTTCTCTCTATAACAGTGGCTGCAATCCAGCAGAAGACTGGAATATGGCACATGATGTATAGGCTCCTGAATGACTTCAGGTGTTCAATGGTTCTAAGGGCCAGGTTTTCATCTCTGATTCTCTTCCTGAAGTACTCCTCTTTTTGTGGGGCACTGAATCCTCTTATTTCTGTCACTTGGTCCAAACATTCTGGAGGGATCTGACCGGCTGCTGCTGGTCGGGTGGTGATCCAAAGTACAGCAGAGGGAAGCATATCCCCCTTGATGAGATTTGCTAGTAGCACGCCCATTGAGGCTGGTTGAGTCACATCACTACACATTGAGTTGGAGCGGAAATCTAGAGGAAAACGACACTCATCAAGACCATCAAAGATGAACATGATGTTATGCTTCAAAGAAGTAAGGATTCTTGAGTCTTTTATTTCTGGGAAAGCACCCTGGATGAGCTCCATCAGACTGAGTTTCTTGTCCTTCAACAGGTTCAGCTCTCTAAAAGGAAGGGGGAATATGAAATCGATATCCTGATTGGCGTGTCCTTCAGCCCAGTCCACAATGAATTTTTGCACAGTGACTGTTTTTCCGATGCCAGCAACTCCCTTTGTCAGCACTGTTCTCATGGGTTTATGCTGTTTTTGGGATAGTTTCAATATGTTTCTGTCATCAATTGATATATCCCCATAAATTTTTTTGAAGATGTCACTGCAATTAACTGGTCTGTCTTTTGCTGCTTGTCTCCAGGATGCTCTCTCTATCTGTCTGACCTCATGTTCATTTTCCCGTCCTCTTCCCCCCTCGTTGATGTAGAGCTCAGTGTAGATCTCATGAAGGAGTCTAGTTTCTTCCTTGTTTGTTCTTCCCTCAACCAGATGCTGAAACTTGCTCTTCAGAGTGGATTTGAGTTTATCATGGATCCCTGCCCCCTCTGGTGTCCAGCTGGATCAATGACAAAAAACACAGTTAAGTTAAGACTGTACTCCCTATGGTTGATGGTCAGACTGCACTTTACTGATAGACTACGTCTAGATTCTAGGCTACATTAGTATACCTGAATCATGTACTCTCTAAGAATTTACAGTGTGATAAATCTGGAGGTGACAATAATTAGATTTATTTATTTAACATGATTAATGCTAATGAATAATTTTTCTTCTATTCATTGTTGGATTTTTACAATAATAAGATATAATAGTAACTGCTGTTTCAGACTGTACACATCTGTCGACGGATCCCATTGACTTTGCATGGAGCTTTTTCAAAATGCATTGTGGGGCCGACCGTTCAGTCAGCTCCGAAAAGCGTCCATCGAAAAGTTGAAAAAAGTTAAAGTTCAGGTAGAAATGGATCCGTCAACCAATCAAAATTGACTTCCCCTCTGTTGTCCGTCAACGGACATGTACAATCTGAAACAGGAGTAAGACAAATTGCCAGTATATTTACGAGTCCTACCTGCCATAGTCGCATGTAGACATGCCTACATCACGCTCTTTGCTGCTCACCTTTTCCCCATCTGATTCAGAGTCCATCACGTCTGTGAAAACACACATCATGAATGTCATCAGTTTTTTTGCATTAATGCTTTAACCCATTTTGAAGGAGGAAATCCTATACGATTGGTATTTTTTGACGACAATACAAAAGTTCAAAGTGTATTTCCTTACCAGGAGCCTAAACTCAGTAGGTCAAGCTTGGTTTCCAATTCAGCAGCCAGTTCATGAAAACCGCTTTACAGGAAGCAGACCACTGTACAGAATATGCAATGAGTTCACGTACAGCACAGTATATCAGCAAACTTTTGTCAAAGAAAAATTGAATTTCGGATGATAGACCTCTTGTACCTCCTGTAAAACTAGAAAAAAAAACTACTCTCCCCAACTGCTGGAGTTCCTTTTTTCGTCCCGCTGGGTACAGTATGACTGAGAAAGAAATGCTTGTACTCCTACCCCTTCCGCTCCAGTTGGCCTGGCGGTATCTGATTTTACTTCCTTATACTTGCTGTATGCCCTTCAGTTCCTTTAAAGAAAAATGAAGAAAGTTTAGAACAATAACATTGCATTATAGACATATGACATTTACTCCACTTCATATTAAAAACAAATTGATATGCATTTACATTATTAATATATTATTAGTATTTAATAAATTAGCTTTAAGTTTACAGCTTTAGGCCACTGGTTCTTGCCTCTTTTTTACCCCTCTGGTTCAGAACAGGCTGTTTCTCATTGAAAGACCTAGATGCAAATGAGCTGCTACTTCACGCCCAATTCCGGAAACTAGACACCGACAGCCAACACATTAAGGAATTCCCCTGTATGACAGGCCACCCATAATTAGTCAATTATCCATTTTTCATTTCACTTTGATTTTTTCATAATATATTTTTAACCCTCCTGCGTCCCTCAAATCTTACTCACACCCTTTATCCTTGGGGTCAATTTGACCCCAGTTAAATAAATCCTCAAAAAATAATAGCAATTTATATTGTTATCTGTTTTTTCGTGACAGGCACTTAGTTTTATGTCAAATAAACACAACCTAATGCCAAACAATAGAAAGCCACCCTCACACATACCTCATTGTGAACCCAGAATATCTGGTGCGCGAATATAGCAAATTATTGTCTAAATATGGTCTAAAAATGACCAAACTGCCTCAAACTGTTAAAGAACCATGATTTTTAGTGTTGAAATGGCTTTATATAACTTCTTAGCACATATTTGGTTTATCTGTAACACTTGGAATGAAAAACTTTTTCTGTTATTAGCAATAATATGAAAAAAAGTCACACGCATGGTCCTTTGGGGTCAATTTGACCCCAAGCCGACGATACCAATAAACAAAGACAGTTTCAAAGGTCAAATATTGTTTTTATGTCTTGAATATAGCTGGCATCATATCTGATGGGGTGTGGGACCATTCTGACAACATTGGTAGCACTAGCTTAAGTTAGCTCAGTTAGCTAGGTAGCTAAATCAATCTGGGGTCAAATTGACCCCAAGGATCATCCATGTATACATTTTTTTGTACAGGACACTCAAAACATATTATTGTACAAATTTCATGCTTAGTCTACTGTCCCCATCAAATGAGAAAAAGTCATGAAATATGAGGCTAAAAGAAAAAAGTTGAATAGATATTTTATGATGTTAAACATTGCTTTGGGGTCAAATTGGGAAGTTTGGCCAAACCAGGGGCGCCGCCGGGGGGGGGGGGTTAGGACGATTCAAAGGGCCTGACACTGACGGGGGGGCCCTAGAGAAAAATTGAATATTAAAATCAATGCTTGGGGGCGCCAAAATTATTTTCTGTCATAGGGCCCAAAATTTCTAGCAGCGCCCCTGGGCCCAACATTAGGGAATTATTTGTATTTCCAACAAAAGCACATCACAATATTGCCACTCAAAGAATAGGCTACAAAGAAATAGCAACAGATCTTTTTATATTTATATTTAGCTGCTTACATTTATATTTAGCTACTTACAAAACAAAAACAAACTTATACATATACAAAGTAATTTCACCCGCTCAATTACATCATTATGTTTACACAAATGATCTGAACAGGTGATCGGCCAAAGATGAGTGGTTCAATGAATACTAGCAGGCCTGCAATTTACATTAAAAAATGTAAGCTATCTGAATTTGAAGTGCCCATAAATGCCAATTTAGAAATGCCTATTGATTTGGTCAAAGGGGTAGCAGCATGCAACGTGGTGAGGGTAGGTGGTCCCTGAAAAATACTTTTTGGGAAAACTGGTCCTTGGTCTGAAAAAGTTTGAGAAACACTGATGTATATGGATGTATTTGGGGCTAATTTGATTAGTGTAAAGTTCAATGACATTAAAATTATTTTTAAAACTGCTACTTTTCATGGGTACTTTATTGGTGTAAAGTTTTATTTTAATATGACTAAATGACCTATCAGCCCTATTCACACCTATTCTGACCTTCCAGTATTTCGCGATGTTGCGATTTGCAACTTCAATGCAACTTCAACCAATCCCCGCCACTTCATCGCGGCCATGCAATTTTGAGGAATCACCGCACCTTTCCCGCAACTTCCTGGAAGGTTTCTCGAAATATCAGCAATCACTCGCGAGTGAAAGATCAACAGGTGCAGAGCTTATCCTGCTCCTTGTTTTGCGGTGCAAATATTACTGTTCAAAACTGCTGCTAATCACAATATTCTTGATCATTTAGGCTATTGCCATTTACGTTACGTTTATGTTATGAGGCAAGTGTTACCTTAAATTACGCATTGGACTGGATGAGCTCTCTTCCGTTGTGCGCGTCTCTCTCTCTCTCCCTCTCCCTCCATGTGTGCGCGCGGCGTGTGGATTCCAAAGTCACAAGTTATGTAAATGACGAATTCAAGCGGAGTTGAAAGTTATTGCTAATGTAGGCTACCGTAGAACTATCTCCACGAAGAATTCGACAAAATTGATTTTCACCCAGCCCCCTTTGTCATAGGACACTAAACGCACATTAAGGCCTAGTCCACACGGCAACGCAACGAGATTTTTTTAGCGGGCTGAGAAAAAAAATCGCGTCCACACACGCAACGGAGTGCAAACAAATCTCATCCAGATGGCTCCGTTGTCATTCAGTGGAATGATGCAATACATATTCCTGGCCAGCAGGCGGCGATAACAGTTTCAGTAAATAGTCCGTTTCAATGAAGAAATCAACAGCTCCGGAAAGTTCGTCGGAAGGATCTATGCTTTTAAAATGCTGCTTTTAAGACTAATAAACGTTCAACTTGAAGGTTTGTGATGTCTGTTTATGAACATAGAAGTTACTAAAATAGTTGGGATGGATGGATCAGATTAATGACTGTAGGGTTCAGATAGCTAGCAGGTTAGACAGGGACATAGACAGGGATACCATTAGGCTAAATTGCTATGCTAGCGATTTTATAGCCTAGCCTACTGTGTCAGCCTAGGCATTTGAGACCTTACAAACTGATAGTTTGATAGTTAAACAAGGATTAAGAGGTTTTGTAGCAATATAGTGCAACTAATAACAACGCCTGCAGCAAAGGCTGTCAAACATGGTGGTGTTGGTGGTCACATGTAAGGTTATTTTGGTCACGTGGTGGTGACAACGGGGCTGATCTGCGTCCACAAGACACCAAAACGATAACGTTGCAGCGTCGCAACGATTTCGTTCCACTCTGGCAGGCGTTGTGAAAAAATATCGGATCAGCCCACCCAGAACGCCGTTGCCATGTGGACAGAAGGCCCAAACGATACAAAAATACCGGATTTCGTTGCCGTGTGGACAGGGCCTAAGTTGGTTCCCATTCTTAGGTCTATCAGAATTCAGAGCAGTCAATTTTTTTCGGTTTGTGTAAGCTAGCCTGCATCTTTTCCATGTTTTAAGATATCAAATCCTGTTTTGGCTTGTATGAAGTACAAAGCTAATTAGATGGCTTTTATATTTTTGCATTAAAATTAAGCAGTTTTTTTTTCAGACAAGTGATTGCCACACAGTTATTTATTGTATGACAAACAGTACAGCTCATGCCTTGCTTCTTGCTGTGGAATTACTTCACTTGTAGCTCCTAAATATATAAAGAGTGCTAGCTCCCTGGCAATGGCTTCACATTAGGTATACCACAGTTTTACTAATGCTTAGTCACAGTCTACTAGTGCAATCAATCAAGCCCAATATGATTAAGGTTATGGTGATGAATATGATGAAGCGGAAGATGATGACATGCAACAACCACTCCCTCCTTCTTTGCTTTAAAACAGCACTTTCATCACTATTTCAGATATATATTTTTAATATAATATTTTGTTCTGGTTTACAGATGAACTTGGATGGCATGTAGTCATATAAAGGGTTGATAGCTAAAACCATAATTGCCATCAGCCATCCATGATGTGCATTTTGCAGTTCTAGATGGTAAACAACCTCAAGATAAAAGAAAACCTATAGTTGCAATATGGCATTGTTCACTGCATAGCTATAACCACCTACCATCATCAAACACATAAAAATGTGCTGCTGTAACAAAAAAAAAAAAAACAGGCAACTTTCCGCAATTTTTCCTGCCCCCCGCAATTTTCTCGCAATAAAATGCCTAAAATCAGCGCAACTTCTGCCGCAAGTTTTCAGAAAAACTGCCGCGAAATCAAGCATTTTTGATCGCAACAATCACAAAAAAGGCCCGCGAAATCCTGGGGGGACTGCCTATTGGTACACATATCGGATTTCCTCAAGTAGGATTTCTTAGGACTTTTAGTATGTTGTTCTGGACACCTCAAATAAGTTGTCTGAGCTGACAAAAGTCTTTTACAATTGCATCTGTTTTTGGCCCCAAAATAGGCTATTTTCCCTGGATTAGAAAAAAGGTCAAAGAGTATTCAAACCAAAAGTAAAGTGGATACGGACAAGCATGGAGGTGAATGAAAAACACTTTTGGTCACTTATCCAACTCAGGGCAAGATGGTAAGAGACTAAATTTCGTGTTGGGGTGGCCTATTCCTTTAAAACCTTGTGGTGTAAGCAAAATATGTTTTCAGACAAAGAGTTTAGAAGTATCTGATAAGCTATGAATTTTGTTGCAATGATGAGGGGTCCGTACAATAAATAAATAAATGAATAAATAAATAAATAAAAAATCTGCTTCATGGTCCCTCTGCCTAGTAAAATTTGCGAACACCTGCCTTACAGAACTAGTCTCTTAGTAATTAGTTCATCTTAGACCAATGTGGATTAGATTGTAATTTATTATAAAAGATAACTTGAATGCAGTTACAGGTAGAAAATGAATAAAATGAATAATATAAAACACATGTCCCTTTTTCTGTCTTCACTGTGGCTTCAGTGTGAGAACAGAGTGTGAAACATAGGGACGACATGCATGTGACTCCTGGAGGATATTGTTAATTAGCCTTTGAATATACCAGAATATAAAATTAAATTAAATTAAATAAAATCAAATAAAAAACAAATAAGCAAACAGCAGTTTAAAACATCACATGAACTGTACAACATTACTGACACCTTGTATATAACAGCTGTGACTTAATTTAGGAACCCAATGTTTGGTCAAGGCAGGAGTATACAAATGGACGAGAGGCGGAATACATATTCGTATTCAGACATAATTTTTGCTTAGTACAGAGTCCTGTGAAACAACAGCCATGTCACATAATAGTCGCATAATAAAGTGAAGATACTGAAGACCTGGGAAATCAAAGCCTAAAATACAAATGTTACTGCGCTGTCTGACATCCAAGTCTGCTGTATTTTTTGCATTAGGCAATTCTCTCTCTCTCTCTCTCTCTCTCTCTCTCTCTCTCTCTCTCTCTCTCTCTCTCTCTCTCACACACACACACACACACACACACACACATAAGCAAAGGGTGTTGCTGCATGATCAATCAAAAGAGTGTCAAGAGCACCCCCTGCAGGTAGTCAGTGGTGCAGCTGTGAATAAAGGTGGGGGTCCAGCTCCTCCAGCAGGCTCAGCATGATTCTGCAGGCTGATTCTCCTTTCTTGAGCATCATGTCAGTGAGGCAGCTCACCTGGTCCTGCAACACCTGGCTCCTGTGCAGGACCTTCTCCACCACCCCATTGCTCTAAAAAGGATGAGAAAAGGGTGTTCATGTCAGAGTAGGATGCCATTCGGTCCAGGTTAGGTTGACTGAAGCTACCCTAAAATGTTCCGAAATTGTCCTAACAGTGGAATGATTTAACGCCTGGAAATTCATATCTATTCTTGGTTCAGTTTCACAAAAGGAGTTATCCAGTGGGACTATATAACCCATTATTTCTTTGTGCAATAATTCACATACTCTATACACACACTATAAAAAAATCACACATGATGAACCACATATCAAACCACATATCATAGTACGCAAGTATATTGGATTTAGGTACAATCAAGTAATTCAGCATAAAATCCCGCCCCCCCCCCCCAAAAAAGAAAAAAAAAACATAACATCTCTACAGTTTCTTCTCCAATATCAGTCAAACCAAAGTAATATTTAAAAGGTCTAGTTTTCTGAGCAAATTATGGATGTACATTTTGGACACTGTGTCATCTCCAAAGTCCAAACCCTCATGTACATTTAAAGAAAATGTTGATGAATGGTGATGATCTACCAGAGTGGCTCTGCTATCTACAACAGCCAAGCACATTGACAACACGGCCATTTATGCAGATTAGAACAGGGTAAATTGTGTGTGCGTGTGTGTGTGTGGCTACCTGCATTTGTGTTAGGCCCAGTTGACCCCCGGCTGCTGCCCTGTCCATGACTCTTGCTGGTCCAGTCTTCTCTGCGGATTGTGGCTGTCCAGATGGGCTCCCTGTCCTGAGAGTTCATGACCTCCAAGTCAAACTCTTCCTCTGGCTGCCCCAAGTCAACCTTACAGTAGTTGGCTAAGGAGAGCGGCCACAGGTTCAAACTCTTCGGAAGAATCACTGATGGGCACGACGTCCTCATACTCACACTGGCATCCAACCGGAGGGGGCCAACAAACCCAGATCTTTGGATCCTAACACATGTTGTTTTCTCCTTTTGGCAGATGGCTTGGATATGAGCTGGATCGTTTGGCACCAGATAGACATGGAAAAGCAGGGGAGGGGTGCAGGTGCAGAAGAGCAGGAGCTCACAGTGGACTTTGGGTGAAGGTAGATCTGAGTAATACACTGGCCCAAGCAGAGAGGGGGTGGGGTGGAGAAGCCTGGTATGATGACGGGTCAGTTCACACATCTCCACACATACTCCATTACCTCGCCCATTCAGGACCCTCACAGCGTCATAATCAGATGTCTCCGAACCCACCGAACAGAGGAAATGTGTCAGATGGATCTCCTCCAGATCTCCTGACATAAGCTTGATGTCCATCAGAGGACCAGCTGGACTCATCTGCATGAGGTGCAGCTCTTCAGTAAAGAGATGCCAGTCTGTGTAGCAGTACTGCAGGGTGACTGGAGCAGCACATGACCAGCGCAGACCAGACTCTGAGCACTCATAGCTCCCTGCAGAAGAGCTCAGGCTGTAGGTTGAGATGCTCTTCTTTATAGAGACTTCAGGCTTCACCAAGACCCAGTGGCTGGAGTCTGGGACTTCAGCACAACATTCACAGCTTCTATGTAGGCTACTGTTCTTTGTTGCGCTTCAAAAGTCACAGCAAAAATAAATTAGTACCTTTGGCCAGGAACAATAACAGTTTTTACTTTTACTTTTTACTTTTCCTATATCTGGACAGACTAGACTAGATTATGCAAATGACTACATTGGGCAATCATGTAAACTGTTGTCTTGGACTCGGATGTCAGGCAGAGGTTGTGCTACTTGTTCTACAATAACTGTCATTTTGATGGAGTTAGAAAAAATATGTGAAGTTAATTGTTAACATGTTATTCCATTCTAATGAGTATTAGAGAAACAGGCTGGGCTGAGACTAAACCTAGGAATGACCAGAGTCTCAGGCCAGCCTGTTTCTCTAATTCTCTTAGTAGATGGACTACTTTTAAACTTCTTTATTTTCGTGGATGCAAATGACTGATGCTTCACACACATTAATGAGCCAAGAATAACAGGGACAAGGAGAAAAGAAACTCCCTTACCCAAGGATGAAACCTTGGGCAGATCCACAGATCAAGGGGTTAACCCAACTGACAGGATTATTGGTAGGGGAGTTGACACAAGAGATGGGGTTGGAGTGATGTGTGTGAGGGGCTTACTAATGATGTAGGGAGAGACGGGGGGTTGTGTGACAATGATGATTTTTTTTGTTATGTGGGGGTCAGTGTGCTCAATGTATGTGGGGAGTGAAGAATCACATCATTTATTTACTTGACTGTTTCAAATTTTTCATTGAGATTGTATTCACCAACCCCCTCCCCCACAACCTCTCTCACCTTCCAAGCAGAGAGATGGATAAGGGGCAGGGGCTATGGGGAACTCCGCTGCCTCTGCAATCCTGTTCATCTCTTTTCTCCTCTTCTTGTACTGGTCCCTTTTTTCTTTCATCTTCACATCTGTCTTGTTTGCTGAAGTCATTAAACTGATGTGGATTGCCGTCTGCAGAAATACTGAATGTGCTGCGGAACTCTTTCTCGAACAACTCACTGAGTTGCATTCCTACTTGCTTCATTATTAAGAAGTTCTATGCAAAACACAGTTGATACAGGAATGAACAGTGAAAGTATGAACAATGTTTATGTTAATTGATTTTGTTTAAACATTGGACTACCACATTTGGATTTTCACAGCTTGGGTCAAACATATTGAACCATGCCTGAAGCACTATATTCTAATCTACATTAATCTCCCATTCTAACTGTGTTAAGTATGGCACAATTCCTAAAGATGAGAGACAGAATAAGTGATGTTTCACTCTAACTTGTTATACTAACCCTGTTAAAAATAGCACAGTTCCTGAAGATGAGCCGGATGTCGGAGACAAACTCCCCCACCAGAGTGTAGCGACTCTCCAGGTTCTCCCTCACCTTCTGCAGCCACATGGGCCTTGGTATCACTGATGCATAGCCTGACACCTGTCAATCAAAGAGCATCAAGGAGTGGGAGGGTGGAGGAGACTGAGTATATACTGACGAGTACACCTGTCAATCAAAGAGTACAGGAGAGAGGGAGGGTGGGACCTCTATGTTTACTACTATAACTCCTTACATTTCTATAGCACTTTTCAAGACGCCCAACAGAGTGGAAGAGGGACCTCACTAACTAAGTGTACCACCCACTTGGCATTATGCACCAGAACGCTCAACACACACAAGCTTGAGGTGGAGAGTGAGGGAATTATTGAATGAGCCAGCAATTAAAAAGGGTAATGATTAGGGGGCCAGGTTGGAACTTTAGCCAGGACACAGGGGAACACCCTTCTGTTTGTGACATTTTTTATGACCACTAACGTCTCATCCAAAAGACGGCCTCTCCTACAGCACAGCGTCTTGTCTCCCATCCAGGTACGAACCAAGCCCACGTCTGCTTAGCTTTAGCTTTTCAGCTGAGACAGGGTACCATTGGTCTGGCTGCTGACTACGCTTCATACTGTACATGTACATGCATGCAAACACACACACACACACACACACACACACACACACACACACACACACACACACACACACACACATTTCACTTACAGTAGGGCAGGGATCTGTGGTGAAGATTTTCTGTTCATCTATATTTAATAAAAACAGCAGGAGATATTGGCATTGCTGTAAGACACACAAACACACATAAGTTTTAGACATACACTTCAGGTTGACACATGACAGCCTCATCAACAGTATGCTAAGTAGGAGAAAATAATGAGGGGTTGGGAGTAATGAAGCACAGTTTGACTGGCACCAATTCTGTCCAATCTCATGATCTCACCAGTTTATATTCTGAGATTTTGCTGTCTAGGACCTGTCTTTGGGTCATGTGATCAGTGTACAGCCAATCCCGAGTCTTCTTCCAAACACAGAATGTACACAGCCAGTCATCTCTGTGTGACACATACATAGAGTACATAAAATCACACACAAGTGACACACACACACACACACACACACACACACACACACACACACACACACACACACACACACACACACACAAACCCTTGCGTAGGAGTGGGTAAGTGGCAGTCTGAGTGGAAGGATCTGGGACACCCATCACAACACTCCAGATTTCCTCCCTTTCCACAGGTGAAGCAGTGGTCATCGTTTCTCTGGTCCTCCTGTTAGTGACACACACACACACACACACACACACACACACACACAACAACAACAACAACAAAAATACCAACAACGACTTGTTAGCTGGCTTTACTTCATATACCCTTTTGAGAATTGTTAGTGGATAAACTTCTTTCTGTGCCCGAAAGGATGCATGCTGTGACTAAAGGCCAATTCAGACCGAAGTTTCAGGTTGCGATGAGACCAATTTAGAGAGTCACAGTGAAGCATTCATCTAAATGAGGCAACTTTGTTTGCTAATTAGCTAGCTTGCTAGTTTATCTGGATGTTGTTATGGAAACCATGTTGGTATGGAAACCATTATAGTTTTTATAATGCTGCAGCTCATCTTGTGGTGAATCTTTGATGTGGAGCGTCCTATACAAAAACCACCATCAAATAACTACCATGTTATATTCAATATATATCATATTACTGTATGTCAGAGAGACAATAGAGAGGTCTTACCAGGTCTGACTCGGTTTGGTCACACAGATAACATCCACACAGCACAGAGTGCACTTGCAGGATCTCCCTCTATAAACATACACACACACACACACGCACGCACGCACGCAACGCACGCACGCAACAATGTTATCATTACAAATGCAATACAACCTATTACTAGGGCTATAAATAAAAAGTACATGCCAAGAACTTTTGTTTTAAAAATTCACATTTTTGTTCCAGAACATTTGAATGTGTGCAAGTGTGATGGATGCCAACTAACCTGGGCTAGCTGGCAGCAACACCTGTAAATCATCACAACCCTAACCTTAGGAACACTTATTACTCAGCTCAGTGGTCAAAGCGTTCAACTCCCATGCCGAGTGTTTGTTGTACTAGCTGTAAACAGCTGGCTTCTACAGGTGATGTCTCTCTCTTTACCTGTATCAGGTAGCGAAGTGTCTGGTCTTTACAGGTATTGTCTCTCTCTTTACCTGTATCAGGTACTGTAGCTAAGCGGCTGGTCTCTACAGGTGATGTCTCTCTCTTTACCTGTATCAGGTAGCTAAGTGGCTGGTCTTTACAGGTATTGTCTCTCTCTTTACCTGTATCAAGTACTGTAACTAAGTGGCTGGCCTCTACAGGTGATGTCTCTCTCTTTACCTGTATCAGGTAGCTAAGCGGCTAGTCTCTACAGGTGATGTCTCTCTTTTTACCTGTATCAGGTAGCTAAGCGGCTGGTCTCTACAGGTGATGTCTCTCTTCCATATTCCATCTGTCAGGTCAGGGTTCAGCATGATGAACTCAACTGGGGTCAGCCAGCTCTCCTCTGTGCGGATACACTTCCCTGTATTTCCTATTTAAAGTTCAAAGGTCACAAGGGGTTAATCTGAGATCACTCAACACACTTTTAGGGTAGACTATCTATCCCACAGTGTAAAGGAACAAATACTACTACTAACATTTTTGTAGCGCTTTTCAATGCCTAAAGTGCTTTACAGTGGAAGGGGGACCTCACTGACCACCACCAATATGCAGCACCCACCTGGGTGATGCATGGCAGTCATTATGCGCCACAACACTCACCACACATGGCAGCCATTATACGCCACAACACTCACCACACACTAGCTTGAGGTGGAGTGTGAGGGAATGATAGAATGAGCCAATTAGGATTAGGAGGCCAGGGGCATATTTCACAAAACCAGAGTAAGTAGATCCAAGATAAGTGACGAAGACGGGGCTTGACCAAGCCTCTTCTAGGTAAACACGCTCAAAACGTTTCATGAACGTCAAGCACGGATGAGTTGAGGCGTCTAGGTCAAGCCGGTATGGAAAGCCAAAACTGCCAGAAAACGTATATATTACCTCGCGTTGAACTCAAGTACGCCCGTAAAATCCGCCCGTTTGTCCGTTATTGCGCCGCTTTTTCGCCGCTCTGAACGGCAGCGCCGTTAAAATCGCCCGGAATTTCCGGAAAATCGTCCGCTTTTTACGCCGTATTGATGTTCTGCAACTCGCGCGTTTTTTACGCGCGTTTTGTGCACCAAACCGCGCGTAAAAAGCGTGCGAGTTGCGCAACACAACGCGCGTAAAAAACGGCCGTCTTACATTATGATAATGATATCCATCCTTCTTTTCTGACAGCCAATAGTTTTGAAATGTTTGGAAGGGAGAAAAATACTGCCCCTTCTACCTGGATTCGAACCCAGGACTGTTGGCATTGCAGGCTTGGTATTAGCCCATTACTCTAGCAGAAGATACATGGTGTGGTGCTGAACAGTAATAAGAACATAACAGTAACAACAATTTAAAAACAAATTTAACAACAATTTAAAAAAAAATGCCACTCTTAGATGTCATGAAAGGCTAAATAGTGATTCATATTAACAATGAGCTTCATTTATAGGTTATTTTCTTCCTCCCTCCTAAAGTATTAACCAATGTGAAGGTACAATGCAGTAAAGTTTGAGCAATCTTTGCCACATAGGTGATCTGTGCTGAACTGTTTTGGTCTACTTGCTTGATCAGCCATTGGGCGCAAACATTTCAAAACTATTGACTGTCAGAAAAGAAGGATGGATATCATTATCATAATGTAAGACGGCCGTTTTTTACGCGCGTTGTGTTGCGCAACTCGCGCGCTTTTTACGCGCGGTTTGGTGCACAAAACGCGCGTAAAAACGTGCGAGTTTTAGAACATCAATACGGCGTAAAAAGCGGGCGATTTTCCGGAAATTCCGGGGCGATTTTAACGGCGCTGCCGTTCAGAGCGGCGAAAAAGCGGCGCAATAACGGACAAACGGGCGGATTTTACGGGCGTACTTGAGTTCAACGCGAGGTAATATATACGTTTTCTGGCAGTTTTGGCTTTCCATAAGCCGGGTCTAAGTAATTCTGCATGCACGCGCGTGCTCGTTTTTCAACAAACTCACTCGCGGTGTGAATTTGAAACACGCATCTAATATAATAGTTCGCGTGAAGAAAACAAGTGTAATTGCCTGACGCTTACAAGGAAGTAAAACTAATTATATTAAAGACAGGAAATTCAATAACATCTGCAAACTTAAGAGAGAAGGCGTGGCAGACAGCTCACTGCACAAATACGTATGCTCCCACCTGTGATTGCGTCCTCATCTTGCAAGGCGACTTAGTTTGTTTCTTTTAAAAGCACGCCACTGAAACAGTAAAACTTTACATCGTCTTTCTCAACGAATCTATGGCAGATATTTTAGCCAATATGTCCCACATTTCTACTTTGGCAGCTTCCTTCCTATCATATCAATATTAACAATAAGGAAGCAATGGTTAACATGATGAATAATTATTGTAAAATAAACTACTTGTAAAACGAACTGGCATTTTGCAAAACGGTGATTTTCTGACAGCTTTTCGAGTTAATACAATGGTGAGAAGTTTACAGACTATTGAATCCTTCTAACACCTAAGGGTCTGTTTGGAGTGACAACTGAGTGAACCAATGAGATACCAGAATTATCATCAGAATAAACTAAGCCTGTCACTTAGCCTTGTCAGGAGCAGGCTAGCTTCCAAGTATAAATTCCCATGGTAACTTATATGTGATCTCTTCTGTGAAACCAAGTCAAGGCTATGTTCATCCAGGATAACCCAGTAAGCCTGTCTAAATCCCCTATCTTGGTTTTGTGAAATACCCCCCAGATTGCATGAGCCAGGTTGAAACTTTAGTCACTCATTTCCTCAGTCTGACTAACTCACCTGAGGCAAAGCGATCCTTCTGTAGTTTTCCAGACACAGAACCACACAGGACAGGAAGGCTGCTTCCTTCAAACATGGATGAGTCCATGTCCTTGTCATCATGATTACTGTCTCCATCTTCTGCCCTTTCAACCTGTGCCGTCCTTCTCTCTTCTTCCCCTCCATCTCTCTTCTCTCCCTCGCTTCTGCCATTCTCCTGGTTACTGCTGCTGTTCTCACACACTTTCATGAAAGGAGAGAAGGAAAGAAAAGAAGAAACTATTTCTGAAACACTGTCAGTCTGGAATGCATGCTCACAGTGTCTTATGTAAGGGATAATGTATTGTCCGCCGGTCATTATAGAACAATATTTCCCGAGAGGAAGAACGAGAGAACGACGCACATAACGACCTGCACCCTGTTTCCACCTGGGCTGATTCACCACCCATATAGACACATCATCAGTCCAGAGCAAACCAACTACCACCGCACACAAATACTGAGTGTGGTCTGGAGCGGGTTTGCAGGAAGCACACAGCAGCCGTGACGATGAACTACACACTGCACGCGGCACTGCTTTCTGTACTGGATGTCCCTCTTACAACAGTGTTGGAATTTTCATATTAGGTAAAAATAACAGTAACAACAGCTGCAACACAACCAAACAATAAAAAATATTACATTGCATCTTACAACAACAATCTGTCCAGAGATACATGACGTTACAGCAGTATCCGGATGGCAAAAGCTGAAGAGTTATTAATGAAACGTTAGTCTACTAGTTTGTTTGCACTAACCTACATCAAAAGACCGCAAGCTTACAGTGTGATACCGTTCCTACTTTTGCCCCTACATTTACACATTTAATTTTGTTTGTACTGTGTCAATTGCAAGCATATCGATGGAGAAAGCTGCATTCTTGTTTACTTATCAGTTCACATGAGTGGCTCGGAGTGATGCATCGTGTATCAGCCCAGGTGCATTTTCTGGTTAGAAAAGTTCCATTTACATATTTAACATTAATAATTTCTCATCTCTTTTCACAAAAAACAGTCATAAATACTGAATTGATTAAATTGAATTTCTAATGTGTCACTTAGCGTTGTTTTTAACAAACATTGTGAAATTTTGTATGGTGTGTAATGCGTTTCTTTCTTACAGTAGGTGGATATCTGACGTTTCCTCTTCTTCTCACTGGTTATGACTGTCTGCTTGACCTCACCGCCTTTCCTTTTGTTTGTGTGACTGTTCTTCTTTTTCTGACATCTCATCTCAAGCTTCTTCCCCTTCTCTTCTTTAAGCTCTTTATTCATTGTCTCTAGATCCTTCTCTTCGCTCAGATTGGCCATCTCTGGATGCTTTCCACTGAATGAAAAAGTCCCTGAAAGAAGAAAAATTAAACCATGATCACAAAGACGATTCTCAAAGAGCAACTGACAATGTTATCTAAACATCCATTTTTCAGACATTAGTGGTTGATGCTTAAACAAATAAAAACATACGCGTGCGCGCACACACACACACACACACACACACACACACACACACACACACACACACACACAAATGTAGACCCACCATCCATGAGGCTGTTCCTGAGTAGTCTGAGTGTGGGGTATTGCTGCATGATGTGGTCTGCAAACACACACGCCCAGAAGGTCTTCACACACTCCGGCTGATTGGTCTCCAGGGTGTCCAGCACCTCATACACACCCCTCATCTTCTGCTCTTTTGTCTTTGACCTCATTACTCTCTAAGGAAGGCATGTTTTAATATTGAAACTTAAATTTTAAATTGAAACATAAAATGCTAAGTGCCTTTACTTTACAAATCACTTACAAATCACTCATTTTACTAAAATTCTTAGTCCTTTCTTGAAGCATCTTGACATATTTCTATTCCATACAATGGACTTTCATTTCACTTTTGTCTTGTCCCTCAGTGGTTAAAACGGTTTTGGCACCTCATCCAACCTTAATTATGCATACAGTTCTGCAATGTTAATCTAAGAAAGAAATACATGGTGGGTGTCCAATACAATGTTGTTTTTTTCATATTCTTTTTACAAATAAAAAAAAAACATGCTTCAGAAAAAAATGTATGCATGAAAGTCACTTTTCTCATAACTCAAGATTTTACAATTTAAAGGGCCAAGGCTAGATCAGTTAAACATTTCTCTTACTATTAAAGACATACTAGGCAATGTTTTTGGTTTTACCCAGGTAAACCTGGGTAAAACTAAAAACATTACCTAGAATCTAGTCACTGCAATTATTAGCCTGCAGTAAATGGCTCATTATGGGGTAACGAAAGCTCTCTTGGCCCCCCTCTAGTGTGGACTTAGCCTACTACACTTGCAGGGTCTTGGGTTTCAGATAGCGGGAAATGAAACTGAAAGTGGGTATAGCCGAAACTAAATCGCATTTATTAGTCCTACCTGCACGACAATGGGGGTACATTTTTGGTTCACATCGATTGCAGAGAAAGTGAAATGAAGGGAACTTGTCATGTTTTGTACCCTCCTAAAGAACGCATACTATAGGCTATCCCAGGCTATGCCAACCTCTTGGGTCTATTAAATTTAAATATATATATATATATATAAATATAAATATATAATTTTTTTCTATATAATTTTTTTCTTTTCTTTCTTTTTTCAATGTATATTCTAACCAAGAAATCTACACATGTCCAGAAATGTATATTCTAACCAAGGAGGCTATATTCTTATGGTCAACCTTAGCAAACAATAAATAAAGTAGGCTTATAACTTACCTGATAAAGTTTCTCGGACACAAGGTCGTAGTCCCGTAACTGACTGAGAAATGTGTGCGGTTGATCCATGCACGACATCTCTGTCTTCTTGCAGTGGAAAAAGCGCAGCAACTGTTCCTGTGTTAAGAAATCTAGCAGCTCCATCAGCACCCACTTGCTTTCTAAACTGAACTCAGTTAACAGTGCAAGCCTACCCAACCAAACTGGACAAATGCCTTAGCTCCCTCATGCACTGGATTATTTTAAAACAAAGCGCAACTCGCAGCAACTGTGGGCAGGTTGGGCCGGTTACCTCTCCTTTAAATTTCCTGCCTCCTCCAATTCCTGTTTTACTTTTATCTTCGACAGACGCCGACAGCACTTGCTTTTAATGACACGCAACAAGACTTCATGATGGTACAAGCCCGATATTATCATCTCAAGCCAATCGCCCCACCCCTGTCATAAGAAAATTGGGAGATGCTGTATTAATCATACCGTATACAATTGGAGTAGACAATAAAATAGCATTTTGGCTAAACGCATTGTGAGGGAAGTTATATTTTAAGTTTAGGCTATGGCAAGATAAGGTGTGGCTTCCCAACATTAAGACTGATTCAAACATGGATGGAACAGTTATTTAGCCTATCTCTGAGATTTGTTACAGCAATTCATTTGGTGTAGCAAAGACTAAAGTCTGCTTCCATCACCAAAAATTCAAAAAAAAAAAAAATTTGAAGGACTGAGGCATCTTGATTTGTGTGCAAGGCGAAGCAGCTCTCCCGTCTTACAGACATGGATTCAAACACATGCACACTTGGTGGGGAAAATGACAGTGACATCAATTAAGTTAATACCACAGCATGTGCAACTGAGAAAGAGTGCTTGACATTTTGCATTATGCTAAAGAAAGCAACTCCTGAAACTCTTATCATATCTTCTTGACTATGTGATCTGAAATGGCATTGTGATCCTGATAAGAAAAATACTTTCCTTATTCTATAGAGTGAAGTCATCCATCTTTTGTCACTGCTGTCCTGCGATCATGACCATAGTGTTACTATTATTTCCTGATCTCCTGCTGATACCTATGGTACTTTGCACAGGCATGAATGACACACTTTGTCATCCTTTATAATTTACACTTTTCTAAAGCTGCTAATTCATACCCATCACCACTAAATTTCAATGCTTTGCAGTAGTATAAACATGAAAGGATTCCTTTGTGTTGTCGCTGTCTGAACTGTAGTCTGTGTTGGAAAAAGTTTATGACTGTTTGTCAAAGGCTACAGCCTTTGTCTACTCTTTCTGTTATCTAAGGGGCTGTTTTTTCCCCCTGAATGCCCCCGAATTGTACATAATCGTATAAAATATGCATAATTGTATATAATACACTCATACAAATATATACATATGATAGTTTCTGATGATAGACACAGCAGAGGGCGACAGAGAGCTGTGCTGCTACACCAGAAAAGATCAGTCAGTAACTCACAAAAGGCAAGCAGATACTCATGACTCATGACAACTGATTTCTTTTAATACAGGAATGTCTAATGAAGATTACAAGACTAAGATTAAAGACTCCTCATATGTTGGCTACTGTATGTTTACTTAGGCCTACCTGTTAACACAGCTGTGTGTGTGTGTGTGTGTGTGTGTGAGCGTTTGTGCTACAACATGCATTATATTATTGCCAGGACCTGTTAGGTTGGTATGTTCTGAAGGTAAGCCAACTTGAATGACTCACTACCGTGTAATTCAGTCCAAATAAACACACACGCACACACACACACACACACACACACACACACACACACACACACACACAGCCCTGCATGCATGAGTGAGGTACCATCCGGCTAATATCTTTGCTGTTTGTTTATTTATTTGTTTGTTTACAAAATTTTGTTTGCGTGTCTGTGAGAAAAAAATTATTTGAGAGCCAATTATTTATGATTACGCAACACAATGCACAGTATGTATGTGTATTCATGCATGTAAGAATGTCTTAAACAATACACAGTGTTTCAATAGTGATTAATATGATGATTTATTGATAGTGCAGATCTATGCAGTGGATTACAGAGAGGAATAAAACACACACAGACATACACACACACACACACACACATCACACTCACTCTCACTCACACACACACACACACGCACACACACACACACACACACACACACACACACACACACACACACAGCATATTCTTTACTGGTCAGTGGGGACTGCTGTGGGATACTCATGTTCATGGGATGAGCTCATCTGATGGTGTATAATCTGAGCCGATGTACATAATCTCATTCAATCCCACTCCAGTATCAAATGGTGAAGACTGGATTTATACTCCAAGGGACATATGCAGAGACACACATTTGAGAGTTACTGCAGGAGAAAGCAACCGTGGTTGCCTCTCTGTCTCTCTCTCTCTCTCTCTCTCTCTCTCTCTCTCTCCTCTCACTTTGGTGAGTTAAATATTTATCCTTCTTATGACTGGATACTCTCTCTCTCTCTCTCTCTCTCTCGTGTATGTGTTAGGGCACACTAAATAAATTCTAATCATTTTCAAAACTTGTGATGTGCTTAACACACCTTACATGAGCAGTGAATCAGTCGTTGGGACTTTCAGGCCATAAATAGTTAATGGAATTTCATTTCCTCAAAACTGGTGATACCCAGGTAATATTAAAAAGACCAGGGAAGACAAAATAGTGTTTTTAATACAGAAATGTTAGCCTTCTGAAAAATATATTCATGTTTATGCCCTCTCAGGATATGGTCTGGTTTCCTCTTGAATGCGTCATCGTGGCATAGAGGCAATCACCCTGTAGCACTACTGAGGAGACGCAGCTTGCCTTGATGGAGGTTATTGTAGCCGGGCGTGGTCCGCACCGCACACGAGTCTCGAACCCGCCACTCCGCAAGCTACAAACTCCCGGCGTGGGAGTCAGGCGCTCTAACCACTGAGCTAAAAGCCCAGGCTTCTAACTCAGCAGTTAATCGCCCAAGGAATTGGGTTGTGACTGCCACCTGACTGACTGAATTGTACTGCCGCGCCAGCTAGCCCTGGATGGCAGTGATGATGATGGTGATGGTGGAAATAGTGATGATGAAGATGAGTATTGTGATCATACATAGATGAAGATTATAGTGAGGAGAGCGAGGAGGAGATGTACTGGGCAGTGCTGCCAGACAGCCTCTTAGGAATAGACAGTTGCATAAGTGTGTGTGTGTGTGTGTGTGTGTGTGTGTGTGTGTGTGTGTCTGT
>JAODXP020000021.1:37499508-37529033 GCA_027497455.2 Sardinella longiceps | reverse complement strand
TGATGTCTCTCTCTTCACCTGTATCAGGTAGCTAAGTGGCTGTCCTTTACAGGTGATGTCTCTCTCTTTGCCTGTATCAGGTAGCTAAGTGGCTGGTGTCTACAGGTGATGTCTCTCCCTTTACCTGTATCAGGTAGCTAAGTGGCTGGCCTCTACAGGTGATGTCTCTCTTCCATATTTCATCTGTCAGGTCAGGGTTCAGCATGATGAACTCCACTGGGGTCAGCCAGCTCTCCTCTGTACGGATACACTTCCCTGTGCTTCCTAAATACAGTCAAAAGTCTCCACACACTTCCTTTATATTTGACAGACTGGCCTATGGTAGCACTTTATAATAACTGTCCTCTATAAATGATTATTAAATAGCTTATTAAAATTTGTGTATAATTTTTCCATTTTATCATTTAGCCAAAACAAACTGTAAACTAACTGTTAACTAACTAGTCTATGAAATTACTGTTATATAACTATTAACCTTTATCTATTAAACTTTATTTACAGTTAATTAACTACTTATTGATATTAATGAGCTATTTAATAACCATTTATAGAAGACGGTTATTATAAAGTGCTACCGTCATGTCAGTATTGAGGCAAAGCATGTATAATTGGTATATTGATAACATGAGATATGGCAGTTCAGCTGGGTTGCTATTCCATAATAAATTCTGGAATGTTTTTTTAAAAACACAATAAGTATGAAGAAAATTGTGCTATTTATCAGTGTACATAAGTGTAATTCAATTGATGTCTTTTGTTTTCACCTACTACATCTTTGCTAGCATGTACTGTACTAACTCACCTGAGACAAAGCGGTCTTTCTGTAGACTTCCAGTCACAGAGCCACACTGGACAGGGAGGCTGCTTCCTTCAAACATGGATGTGTCTATTTCCTTGTTGTCATGTTTACTGTCTCTGTCTACTGCCTGTTCAGCCTGTGCCGTCCTTCTCTTCTTCCTCTCCATCTCTCTGCTCTTCCTTGCTTCTGCCCTTCTGGTCACGGCTGCTGTTCTCTTTTTCACTTGAGTCAAGTCAAGTCAAGATCAAGTCAAAGGCATTGATGAGTAGCTGTCTCACCTATTACATTACACACACACACACACACACACACACACACACACACACACACACACACACACACACACACACACACACCCTACCAAGAGCCACAGAAACTATTATGGAGTCAATAATTAAAACTCACATAATGATGGAAGGTTGAGGGCAGGAGGAATCAGTCCTCCTCTTCTGCAGTAGAAGATAGAACAGGAAGTCAAATGAAATCTGATTACAGTAGACACTGTCTGACCACTGTAGCTATCACACACACAGTAATATACCTACCTCAATCACACGGGCACAGGTGGTCATGCATCACTATGTGGGATAATGCAGATGTAGAAAAATAATGCACGTTCGAAGTTCAGAAGCAACAAGGCAATACATTTTGACAAAGATTGTTAAGTTTTGATTGAGTTTCAATTTGACATGGAGAAGTGTAGTTGACACCGTCAGTTTTTTGCAAGACATGTTAAATAAATGACCAAAAAAAATGTAATTTCATTTCAGTAAAACACTGATATTAAAAGGCCTATACATTTACAAAGCAGACCTACACTGTACCTACCCATGGGTAACCTGTTAATAAATAAATAATACATATTTCATATTCTTTAATCTAGAAATTAGCCCAAAATACTTTAGACAGATTCCTTTCCCTTTTAAATAATGTTTGGAATATCTGTGCCTTACAGTATCACATAAAATAGTTCACAAATTGTCACAGCTTCTTCTTGCCTACCTGATAGATCTTCTACAGCACAATGTTGTTGTGGTCTTGTTGCTGATGGAGAAAGGTGTTGGCATGCATGTGTAACGGAGGCCAGCTAGCGCGGCTAGCTCGGTGGTAGTGTGTAAATCCTCATCACCCAATTCCATGGGTGCTTCTAACACGCTGAGTTAGAAGCTCGGGCTTTTGGCTCAGTTGGTTAGAGCGTTCCACTCCCACACCGGGAGTTTGTAGCTTGCGGGGTGGCGGGTTCGAGACCCGTGTGCGGTGCGGACCGCCACCGGTTACACATGATATCAGTCTTTTTACAGTGGAAGAAGCAGAGTAACTGGTCCTGTATCAAGAAATCTAATGGGTCCATTAATGTGAGAACACCAACTCATCACATAAGTCAATTGTAGAATAGCAATTGACTCTTGTACACTCTGCTCTGTATGGAGAAGATTTTTTCATCACACTCAGGAGGAGGACTTAAATCCCAGTTCCCTTCAAGCACACCTGTAATTTTCAATGTCCGTGCTTCACTTCACTCAGAGCATGAATACTTTTCATGTGATGTTTAGAAAACGAAACTGGACATGTTGTTCAACAAGCCTAATTACTACCCACCCAGCTCTGTCAGAGGAGTAGATAGCCTAGGGCCCTACATGTTGCAAGATGCTTCTGTTTTTTTTTTTTTTTTTTTTGCATAAATGCAAAATATCTTTTATGAATCAGTCGTGCTCTTGTTTGATATTGGTGAAAGCTGTGGGACAGAATTTTGTTTGAGTTTCACTTGAATCAGTTATGCTATTTGTTGAGTTTTATATTCCTGTACCCCTATTGGTTTGTGTTATAAGCATGAGTGTCATCCAACCAGACTGGCTGTAATTGCTTCTCACACATATAACAAAAAAATGTGTAAGGCAGTGCAACCAGGAGGTTCTACAGATATACTCTTAATATCAACACTTGTCATCTGGTTGCAGCTGCCGTAACTACGGTCAGAAGTCTGACCTGTTCTTCCAGATCTTTTGAGATTATCGGCCAACATACGAAAAAGAAATACATATTAGAAACCAGGCCAAGCTGTCAATTTAATTATTACCATAGCACAGCCTCCTTCCACAGCCATTGTTTTTCCTTTAATAAATATATCTTCACCACTGTATAAACAAAAGAAATCACAAGAACAAAACACAAAATTTACACCAGTTCAAACATATCCTGCACTTACCAAGCCAAATGTAATCAGTAGGAGGTTCTACTAATCTACAGTTTCTACAGATTTTAATGGCCTATTATCACTGTGTAGGCTGTTCATATCATGTAAAGGAACAATGATGGGGCTGATCGAATCAAAAATACAATTTGAGCTAAATAACTAACCAAACAAATAACAAGTAACATCTGACAGACCAGTAGTCCTGTAGGCATCAAGGATTCTCGATAATCTAGAAAAAGCATTACATATACACTATAACCACACAGGTGATCAATGCACACAGATTAAGACACATCATTAAGAAACATCTTGGATTGCACACTGCACATGATTCAACTACAAATAAAACAACTGCAAACAAATACTGCCCCCTACTGAACTATCCTATTACACATGAATGCCCCAGGCCCACACGAAAGACAGGCACAGACAAATACCAACACACAGCCAAACATTCAAATAAAAGTTAGGCCTGGCCCACAAGAATTAGACAGACACATAATGACACTAACACATAAACAGAGAGAGTCAGACATAGCAATGTAGTTCAGGCTATACTACAACACAGATCCTCTTTGCATCCAGCCATTTGGATAGGTCCGGCAACTCACACAAAAAAAAAAGATAAATCCTTCATGTCTGGAGAAAATCTCACGCCAGCCGACTATATTCTGTAAGCACATCATGCTGTAGCTATGCTCTTCCTTTGTGAATTAAAAGCAATGCAACTTGACTAGTGGCTGTAGGCACTCTCCTGCACCATCATTTGCTGGCCCACGACATCCATACTTGAAAGGGAAAGCACCTGTATTGCCTTATTAGGCAAATTAACTCCATGGGGTAACAAGCATAAAAATGGCTTTCTACAACAGTAAAACACAATCCACAATGTGTGTCTCTCTCTCTCTCTCTCTCTCTCTCTCTCTCTGTGTGTGTGTGTGTGTGTGTGTGTGTGTGAGTGACAGAGACAGTGTGTGCCATTTGGTTAGAGTAGCTCTTGGTGACCTAGTTTGACGTGCCTTGCTCAAATTAAAACATATTTTTCTAACATTCTCCAACACTATTAATAGTATAAGGACCTCCAAAACATCATTGCTCTAGAGGAGATCTGAATGGAAGAATGGACCAAAATTCCAGCCAACAGTATGTGAAAACCTTGTGAAAACCTACAGAAAAGGTTTGACCTCTGTCATTGCCAACAAGGGGTATATACTGTAACAAAGTATTGAGATGATTTTTGTTATTGACCAAATACTTATTGCTAACCATAATTTGCAATCATTTTGAGTCAATCAGAGTCTATCAGTGTGAGTTTTAATGTCTGATGTATACCAGTAGTGACTCAACTCTTACACGAAAATGGTAGTTCAGAGCCAATACCACAAGTGAGTCTCTAGTGTTTAATGGCTAAATGCAGTAAAAGATGGCTAACTACACAACACAAATTCAAGACTACTGTATATGACGAAGGCAGTGTCATTATCTTTAAGGCAAATGTAGGCCAACTGTATTGTGCTGCACTGAAAAGAAACTTTCACTTTCATTGAGGATGTAGGCTGATGGCACAAAGTTTGTGGTCAGCAAATGTTCCGAGTTCGTCTCCTGCTGTTAAAATAAGTGTCTCTATAAAGTTTTTTCAAACCTGACATGATCTGCTTTAGCAGCAGCCAATATTCCTGTGATAATAACCCAGCCCAAATAGGGTCATAGTACACCCCCATTAAAGATTTCTGAATCAAGAATGAACCAAGCGTACACTCAAAGTATGAACATGAAAAAAAGGAACACACACAAACTTTATTCTAACGTAGTCAACTTTATTTTTTATCATTTTAAGGATGCAAAATTGTACTTTTAAACAGGTAAAAGGTTATCAAAGCAATCTGGTTTATTTCCATTTTCTGTGTCTAGTAGGTAAATTGGGAGAAATGTAAGGACATGGGACAATTCCATCCCGAAAAAAAGCCTGATTTATGATTCCTATAACAATAGCACAAATTGCACATGTGAGTGATAAAAGAGATACAATATATTGTGGATATTTTTATTTAGGCCTACACTATTTTACCTCTTATGCAACAAATGCATCACAACACAAGAACTGATTTTTCCATGCATGGGAAGATTCCCCTTAAGGGAAAACTACCACACTACACAGCCCTAAAGAACCAAACTAACTAGAAAGATATTCAAGAGTACATGTCATAACGTCACAGATGCAATATATGCATTTCAGAAAGACAGAGAAATATGTGACTTTTCCTCTTTCAACTACAGAGCGAATATTGAACCACAATAGTTTCTTCAAATGCTCAATTCTCTGGACTTCTCTTTGAGAGACTGTCCATAGAGGAGACTTCAGCAGAGAGAGAAAGACACACATAAGAAAAAGAAAAAGAGAGTGATGAGGGTGTGGAAGTCAATATTATCATAAAACAATAATAACAAACAGGAACAGTACAAATAATCAAACAACAATTACCAGCGTTTTAAAAAAGCACACCAACAAGACTATAGGATAGAATACCATACCTGAAAAGCATACTGGTCCATAGAAGGTACTGGCAGAGAGGCTGGGGGATAGAGCTATTGCACCAGTTTGAGCCGTAATGGAGGCAGAGACTGAAGCTGTCTGGAGAGTGTTGGAGGAGCCAGAATGGTTCTTTTTTGCATTGGCAGTGGGAACTGAGGCAGAGACAAAACAGAAGGGGGAAAAATTAAGTAACTGCTAAGCAGTTTATAAAGTCAACATTCAGGGTTAGCTCTATCCTACCTTCATCTGGGGTCTGAATGTAAGGTGTGTGAGAGAGTAAAGGGTTAGGCACTTCAGCAGGGGTGTTCATATTGGCCTGTTGTGGATTGTCCCAGCATTCAAGTTCCATGATGTTTGCTTGCCAGACTTCCTCTTTGTCGACAGACTTGAGAAGCTCGATCTTGAAGTCATCAGCCCTGCTTATCCGTATCTCAGAGAAGTTGGGAACAAAACTGCTGTCTATGAGGTCCAGTTCTACTGGATAGATTCTGGATCCACAGTCAGTCTGTAAACTGTAGAAGCCATTCATCAGAAGGCGTCTCACGGGCCGAGGCCTAGCAAGTCTGAACCCCCTGAACCCCTCCGATTTCTCCTGTTTCTCTACCAACTCTGTGAGACTGGCATTTACAGGCAAGAGGTATGTGCGGAATGTAAGAGGTAATATGGTACTCCTATACACCAGAACATCTGCATGGATTTCAATATTCTCACTTTCAGGGAAAAGGAGAGATTTTAGAGAGTAGAAAACCCCAAGAAGAGAAAAAGTAGGGTTCACCAGTCTGGCATGGCAGCGAGTCAACTTACAATTCTCTCTATATAATCCACTGTCCTGCTTATGCAAAACCTCTACAGCATTCATCAGAGAAGACTGACTAGCCCCCAAACAGAGGAAATGTGGCAGGTGAATCTCCTCCAGGTCTCCTGAGATGAGTTTGATGTCCATCGAAGGACCAGCTGGTCTGTACTGCAAGTGGGGCAGCTCATCAGCCAAGAGATGCCAATCTGTGAAGCAGTACTGCAGGGTGACTGGAGTAACACATGACCACCGCAGACCAGACTCTGAGCACTCAAAGCTCCCTGCAGGAGAGTAAAGGCTGTAGGTAGAGATGCTCTTTTCTGGGGAGACTTCAGGCTTCACCAGGACCCAGTGACTGGAGTCTGGAACTTCAGCACAGGATTCACAGCTCCTCTGTGGGGCAGCAATGTGTTCACTTTAAGACACACACACACACACACACACACACACACACACACACACACACACACACACGCACACATATACACACACACACGTGTTATTGCCTCAATTAATAGTCATTGACAACTTGTAACCTAGAGTCACTCAGATCCTACAGACTCATATGAACCCATAGAATATACTACTGCTGATACAACAGACAAACCCACAAATTGGAATATAAATGGACCCTGCTGGCCTTTGTCAGGGGTTGGCTGAATTTGATTTGATGTTGTTGCAAAATATATGACCTGTGTCTAACCTAGCAATGCAAAATAACAACTTGAAAAGCAGTGTTGGGAGTAACGAGTTACAAAAGTAACTAATTACTGTAATGCATTGCTTTTTATGGTAACTTGGTAATGTAAGGCATTACAGAAAAAAACTGGTAATATTTTCCTCGTTACAATTGTCAGTAACTCAAGTTACAATGCATTTTTAACTTGGAATGAAGTGGTGTTTTTCTCCTTACAAAATCATACATAAACATACAAAATCGAGACTGCCAAATACAAATTCGCCAAAAAATCACTGAGAGGTTAGCAAGGGTAAAACATTTGCTGTGCCGGACTTCATGTAGAAATTTACAGTCTCCGCTTGTCATTCTCAACATTGATAACAGACTAATGAGGGTCATAGGCTACCGGGGGGCCTTACATTTTCAAAACACTAATATTGTAATGTAAGGGACTACTATAAAATGTCAGTAACAAGTAATAAATAATGCATTACAGTTTTGCAGTAACTTGCCCAACACTGTTGAAAAGCACTCAGAGAAGACAATGTGGTCACAGATCTGGATCACCGATCGCCATCATAATCAAATCAGTTCTTACTTGTCCCAATACACATGTTGTCCAAAAATTTCATCCAAATCCGTGCGGTACTTTTTGAGTTATGTTGTATACAGACAGACGAATGGAAACACACACACACACACACACACACACCGGTGAAAACATAACCTCCTTGGCAGAGGTTATAATAACCTGTTGGGGATTATATCTTACTTAATGCACTACATGCACAGTAAACTTCACTAATTCAGAATATCTCTCCCTCTTTCTCAAATTTTATCTGTCCAACTCACATGTGTGTGTCAACAGAGATCATCTGTGCTCTTGAATCCTGCTGGGTTTTGTGTTTGAGCTGCAGCTCTGCAGCATCTGAGGAGTGGGAGCTGCTAGTAGAGGCTGCTCCTGCTGCTGGACTCTCCTTTAGGAAGATATTGCCATAACCCATTCTAAAGGAACAAAAATTATTCTACGTTATCATATTAGTTTCTCTAGTTTGCTAGAGTACTACCATTAATTAATCCCAAAGGAAATTCAAGAATTGTATGATCTCCCTCTCTCTCAGACACACACACACACACACACACACACCCACACCCACAAACACACCCACACACAAACACAAACACACAATTGTGTTCGCCCACAAACACTCACACTAGTTTCTCCAGTTTGTATTGCAGAGTCTTGATGAGGTCAGAGAGAAGGTCCGAGTTTGCATCATAAAGCTTATTGTCACTCAGGTTCAACTCCTTCAAACTCCAGGATGTTGATCTTCCTGCTGACGCTAAAACAGCACAGCTCTTCTCCGTGAGGAAACACTGAATCAGCCTGGAGTGACATAACACAAGTTTGGTGTGTCTGAGTCATAGTCACATTCTACACCTATTACTATAGTCACATGCAGTGTTTTCCTGCACACACAGATGTGGTGTGAAGGTGTTACTTTACACTAGTTTCTCCAGTTTGCAGTGGGGATTCTTGAGGAGGTCTGAGAGATGCTGAACTCCTGCATCATGAAGCTCATTGCGACTCATGTCCAGCTCCTTCAAACTAAAGAAGTTGGATCTTCCCACTGACGCTAAGGCAGCGCAGCTCTTCTCTGTGAGGAAACACCTACACAGCCTAAGGAAACACCACCCACAACAACAACATGTCTGATAACGATAATCACACCATATTTTCTCAATTGTTCTTTAGGAAATAACTGACAAAAACTAAAATCTGTTGCCGAAAAATACACCAGCGATAGCTTATCAGGCTACATATTGTGTAGAGGCAGGTTGAAAGACAACCACTCAATCCCTTTGATTGAAGCCAAGTCTATAGACCATAGCCAGACAATGCATCTGGTTGTCAGGTTAAAACACACACAAACACAAACACACACACACAGACGCATGCACGCACACACACTCACACACACACACACACACACACACACAAATGAGCATCAGCATTACCCGAATCCTAGCCTGAGAAGCCAGACTATCATAGATGCATAGTCTAGCCACGAGTGATAGACCCCCGGGTAAGACGACTAAAATTTCAATGCAACTAATAACAAGTTGATTCAAACAATGATAAGCCTCCCCAATCACTCCCTGTCCCTGTCCAGGTAGAACGCTGTGATGGGCGGCACACCACAATGTCTGAATACAACCAAGAGAGTTGTGTTGATTTAAACAGCTCAGACACCACCAATGTCTACCACTCTATTTGCTACCACTAGAGTACGTCTAGAGTTATAGGTTACCCGAATCCACTGCTCCAAAGAAATAATTCAACTGCCACTTAAAAAAGCTAATGATTTTCTCAGATTTAGATATGATTTAGTTACATAATATATTTACATAATCTATATGTAAATTTATGTCAAGGGATGACTGTGTAAGTATACTGGAATAACACAATTGCATTTTACTTATTCATAGATCATAGGCCTTTTTTATTTGTTGCTTCACATGCAGTTAAGTGCTTTTTTTGTAAAAATGAAAACAAAACTAAAAAACCCTACAGGTTCATTTTCTTGCTATATTTTGTTATCTGGCGAATAGGGTTCTTTCCTAGCTTTTTTTTATTTGTGTCTTTGATACATGTGTCATACTGTATGCAAAAGCCATAGTCAGGTCTATTTGGGGTGTGAAATTTCAACTCAGATGTGTTGTGTCTTAACACTCACACTAGTTTCTCCAGTTTGCAGTGGGGATTCTTAAGAAGGTCTGAGAGATGCTGAACTCCTGCATCATGAAGCCTATTGTCACTCAGGTTCAACTCCATCAAACCGAAGGAGTTTAATCTGCCTGCTAATGCTAAAGCAGCACAGCTCTTCACTGTTAGTAAACAGTTCCTCAACCTGAATATTCATGACACATAATGACATGTCTGATTATAACATTCACATATTTTATCTCCAATTGCATACACATACATTACATGAGTTCAAACACATGCACGCACACACACAGGCACCCCCTTCCCTCATCACTGTGGAGCCGTATTGTGGAGCCCTGTTGTGTGTTAACACTCACTCTAGTTTCTCCAGTTTACAGTGGGGATTGTTGAGGAGGTCTGTGAGATGCTGAACTCCTGCATCATCAAGCTCATTGTGACTCAGGTTCAGCTCCTTCAAACTGCAGGAGTTTGATCTGCCTTCAGATCCTAAAGCAGCACAGCTCTTCTCTGTGAGAGAACACTGCCACAGTCTGGAGAAACATAATGACTCAACAGAACACACACACACACACACACACACACACACACACACACACACAAACAGTCACACATGCAAATATACATACACACTGTGACAGAAACCAGGCATTTGCAAAATTTAAAAATTTTACTTCATATTCAGTGGATACTTCTGGGACTGTCAACTGTTGTTGGGTAAATAGCTAATCATATATCTGCTTGTCAGAATCCCACAAACAACAGTTGTTAGCAGCCTTTAAGTGTAGTGTTGTTTTATTTTGTAAATTCAAGTTTTATATCACTTTCGCACAATATCACACTCACTCAAGTTTCTCCAATTTGCAGTGGGGATTCTTAAAGAGGTCTGAGAGATGCTGAACTCCTGTATCATGAAGCTCATTAACACTCAAGTTCAGCTCTTTCAAAGTGCAAGAGTTTGATCTGCACGCTGACGCTAAAGCAGCACAGCTCTTCTCGGTGAGGGAACAGAGACTTAGCCTGGCAAAATATAATGCATAATAATGTCCGTTTATAATGCATACTGTACTCAGCCTAAAGAAACACATCATGAGGTGCTGATAAGGACACTCATAAAAACTATCTCTAACAGTGCGCGCACACACAGTACATGCACACAAACTCATACAGGATGACATTCACACTTATGTAGCCCACTCAATCATCATTTGCTGTTTTCAGACCGGCAAGCCCGGTGCTGGAGCCGGTTCTCACACCAGTTACAGCGGGAACTAAAGTGCCGGCCCGAGAACCGCCTGTGTTCATACCAATTTATGCGAGCCCATGACGCATTATCCACAAAGGCGTTGCTTTGCCACAAATGCAAACAGTTTAGCATATTACTTTTACTAATGCTGCCATCTAACATCTGATGGAAGTGTGTGAACCTCCAAATATTAAGCAAATATTTCTCTCATCTGCCAATAACTGCCCATACTCATTTTCACTTGATTTCCCTCATTATCCCCGGCTCACGTGTCCGGTTTGTTTATTTTCCGCTTTGACCCCAACTTAACCCGGTGACGTTAACTCATGTCGTCACGGTTCGCATTGAAAAAACATGTTTTACTTGGTGCCCGATGGGAACCAAGTTTGCAGTTCCCGAACACTCTGATATTTGGTGTGAACAGGTCGGCCGGTTCAAGATGAGGTGCGGGAACCAGCACCGGCACGGTTCTCTGTCGGTGTGAAAGCGCTAATTGTGTTCTCCCAAACACCAAACACACAAATCAGATATGTCATTGTGTCATAACACCCACACTAGTTTCTCCAGTTTGCAGAGGGGATTCTTGAGGAGATCAGAGAGATGCTGAACTCCTGCATCACGAAGTTCATTGCGACTCAGGTCCAGCTCTTTCAAACTGCAGGAGTTTGATCTCCCTACTGATGCTAAAGCAGCACAGCTCTTCTCTGTGAGGGAACAACTATACAGTCTGGAGAAACAACAACATATAACGATTATAACATTCACAAACATATGTAACATAGTTTATTCCACTACTTGTAAACATTGCAGTGTGAGCATCGCTAGTGGATACAGTAAGTGAATACCAACTTAATCACTTACTGATTTACCAACAGGCAATTTTATGATTTATAATTTGAATATGATGTTCAGAAAAATATTGTCGATATAATGTAGCCTTCTAGTATCCATCCTATAGAGAACTGGCAGGGCAACGTTACTTAGAGTTGTCAACCAACAATGGATTATTTGTTGAAGAGGTGGGCTTCAACACACTGATACAATATGAGTTATAACCCTTACACTAGTTTCTCCAGATTGCAGTGTGGATTCTTGAGGAGATCTGCTAGATGCTGAACTCCTTCATCATGAAGTGCATTCTCACTCAGGTTCAGCTCGGTAAAACTGCAGGGGTTAGATATGCCTACTGATGCTAAAGCAGCACAGCTCTTCTCTGTGAGGGAACAACCTCTCAGACTGGAGAAACACAACACACACACATGTATGATTATAGCTAACACACACACACACACACACACACACACACACACACACACAGTTAAGCCCACAGCTTTGATCATCATTTATTCATAACAGGAAGCTGTCTACATGCACATATCCTCATCATAGTCTTGAGTGACACACACAAAGCCATCCATAACAATTAATAAATATGCTGAATACAATTCTCTGACAGATCAAAACTGTGAGTCTCTCTTTTGTACCCTACTTTAGTTACAATACCTCCTTCCCAACATCTTTAAAGTTGTTCTAGTAATTGAAAATTGCACCTACAGTAGCATAACATAGTAAGCCAAAAAGCAAGTTAGCAAACAGAAATTGCCATGAAACCTGTAGAATTTTACTGTGGTAAACTCTTCATTTTTCTCCCAAAATTTCCTTGACTAAGTCATTCTGTACAATACTCCAGTGGAAATGTAACTGGCAACAACTGACACAAAATATTAAATGGTGCTACATCACATTACTTGACAACACATTAACTATAACTATCTGTTATACTCACACAGCTGATGTGGCTGATGTCACCACTGGCACCAGCTTCTGAAGAACTTCATCTGGACTCAGGAGTTCAGTCTGGTTTGTCTCTGGTGTCTTGATGTATTGCTGCAGGTCAAATCCATTCAGCTGCTCCTCTGAAATCTCCAACTTGAACTCTCCTGTCTTCCACTGTCCTGGTAAGAGCATGATTACAAAGAGAGTTCCTAGGCTCCTGTCAATGTTCTCAACTACAGCATGGTGATTAAGCTCATTCAGACAGTAGAACAGGTTGATTTTTCTGTCAGAAGCATTCAGACTTGTGATTTTGTGTTTGATATACTGGACTGTTTGCTGGATTGTTTGCTCTAGGTTCTGTAATTGGCTTCTTGTCTGTGGCTGTAGGTTCATGAAGAGATTCTGATTGGACTCAAGTGATAAGCCCAGAAGGAAGCACACAAAAAGGTCCAGGTGTCCATTCAAACTCTGTAAGCTCAGATCTATTGCAGTCTTATAGAGGTCATCAAGTGTTGCAGCTCTGAACCACGCAGATGGCTGAGAGGTTAGATGTTGGTTAGATGTTGATAGATGTTGGTTTCTCCCAGTTTTACTGAAACAGAAGAATACATATAAAGCTGCAAGAAACTCCTGTATGCTCAGATGCAAAAAACTGAACACCTTCTCCTGGCACAGCCCAGACTCCTCTTTGAAGATCTGAGTACACACTCCCGAGTACACTGATGCCTCTGTGACATCAATGCCACACGCTAGCAGGTCTTCCTTGTAGAAGATCAAATTACCCTTCTCCAGCTGTTGGAAAGCCAGTTTCCCCAGTTTGAAAATTATATCTTGATCTGTGTCTTTCCCTTTTGTGTACTTTTCTTTTTTGATGATTGTTTGAATGGTTACAAAGTGTGTGTATATTTGTGTGAGATTTCTTGGTATGTCTACTTTCTCTGATTTCTCTGATGTTCTCTCTATAACAGTGGCTGCAATCCAGCAGAAGACTGGAATATGGCACATGATGTATAGGCTCCTGAATGACTTCAGGTGTTCAATGGTTCTAAGGGCCAGGTTTTCATCTCTGATTCTCTTCCTGAAGTACTCCTCTTTTGTGGGGCACTGAATCCTCTTATTTCTGTCACTTGGTCCAAACATTCTGGAGGGATCTGACCGGCTGCTGCTGGTCGGGTGGTGATCCAAAGTACAGCAGAGGGAAGCATATCCCCCTTGATGAGATTTGCTAGTAGCACGCCCATTGAGGCTGGTTGAGTCACATCACTACACATTGAGTTGGAGCGGAAATCTAGAGGAAAACGACACTCATCAAGACCATCAAAGATGAACATGATGTTATGCTTCAAAGAAGTAAGGATTCTTGAGTCTTTTATTTCTGGGAAAGCACCCTGGATGAGCTCCATCAGACTGAGTTTCTTGTCCTTCAACAGGTTCAGCTCTCTAAAAGGAAGGGGGAATATGAAATCGATATCCTGATTGGCGTGTCCTTCAGCCCAGTCCACAATGAATTTTTGCACAGTGACTGTTTTTCCGATGCCAGCAACTCCCTTTGTCAGCACTGTTCTCATGGGTTTATGCTGTTTTTGGGATAGTTTCAATATGTTTCTGTCATCAATTGATATATCCCCATAAATTTTTTGAAGATGTCACTGCAATTAACTGGTCTGTCTTTTGCTGCTTGTCTCCAGGATGCTCTCTCTATCTGTCTGACCTCATGTTCATTTTCCCCGTCCTCTTCCCCCCTCGTTGATGTAGAGCTCAGTGTAGATCTCATGAAGGAGTCTAGTTTCTTCCTTGTTTGTTCTTCCCTCAACCAGATGCTGAAACTTGCTCTTCAGAGTGGATTTGAGTTTATCATGGATCCCTGCCCCCTCTGGTGTCCAGCTGGATCAATGACAAAAAACACAGTTAAGTTAAGACTGTACTCCCTATGGTTGATGGTGAGACTGCACTTTACTGATAGACTACGTCTAGATTCTAGGCTACATTAGTATACCTGAATCATGTACTCTCTAAGAATTTACAGTGTGATAAATCTGGAGGTGACAATAATTAGATTTATTTATTTAACATGATTAATGCTAATGAATAATTTTTCTTCTATTCATTGTTGGATTTTTACAATAATAAGATATAATAGTAACTGCTGTTTCAGACTGTACACATCTGTCGACGGATCCCATTGACTTTGCATGGAGCTTTTTCAAAATGCATTGTGGGGCCGACCGTTCAGTCAGCTCCGAAAAGCGTCCATCGAAAAGTTGAAAAAAGTTAAACGTTAAAGTTAAAGTTCAGGTAGAAATGGATCCATCAACCAATCAAAATTGACTTCCCCTCTGTTGTCCGTCAACGGACATGTACAATCTGAAACAGGAGTAAGACAAATTGCCAGTATATTTACGAGTCCTACCTGCCATAGTCGCATGTAGACATGCCTACATCACGCTCTTTGCTGCTCACCTTTTCCCCATCTGATTCAGAGTCCATCACGTCTGTGAAAACACACATCATGAATGTCATCAGTTTTTTTGCATTAATGCTTTAACCCATTTTGAAGGAGGAAATCCTATACGATTGGTATTTTTTGACGACAATACAAAAGTTCAAAGTGTATTTCCTTACCAGGAGCCTAAACTCAGTAGGTCAAGCTTGGTTTCCAATTCAGCAGCCAGTTCATGAAAACCGCTTTACAGGAAGCAGACCACTGTACAGAATATGCAATGAGTTCACGTACAGCACAGTATATCAGCAAACTTTTGTCAAAGAAAAATTGAATTTCGGATGATAGACCTCTTGTACCTCCTGTAAAACTAGAAAAAAAACTACTCTCCCCAACTGCTGGAGTTCCTTTTTTCGTCCCGCTGGGTACAGTATGACTGAGAAAGAAATGCTTGTACTCCTACCCCTTCCGCTCCAGTTGGCCTGGCGGTATCTGATTTTACTTCCTTATACTTGCTGTATGCCCTTCAGTTCCTTTAAAGAAAAATGAAGAAAGTTTAGAACAATAACATTGCATTATAGACATATGACATTTACTCCACTTCATATTAAAAACAAATTGATATGCATTTACATTATTAATATATTATTAGTATTTAATAAATTAGCTTTAAGTTTACAGCTTTAGGCCACTGGTTCTTGCCTCTTTTTTACCCCTCTGGTTCAGAACAGGCTGTTTCTCATTGAAAGACCTAGATGCAAATGAGCTGCTACTTCACGCCCAATTCCGGAAACTAGACACCGACAGCCAACACATTAAGGAATTCCCCTGTATGACAGGCCACCCATAATTAGTCAATTATCCATTTTTCATTTCACTTTGATTTTTTCATAATATATTTTTAACCCTCCTGCGTCCCTCAAATCTTACTCACACCCTTTATCCTTGGGGTCAATTTGACCCCAGTTAAATAAATCCTCAAAAAATAATAGCAATTTATATTGTTATCTGTTTTTTCGTGACAGGCACTTAGTTTTATGTCAAATAAACACAACCTAATGCCCAACAATAGAAAGCCACCCTCACACATACCTCATTGTGAAACCAGAATATCTGGTGCGCGAATATAGCAAATTATTGTCTAAATATGGTCTAAAAATGACCAAACTGCCTCAAACTGTTAAAGAACCATGATTTTTAGTGTTGAAATGGCTTTATATAACTTCTTAGCACATATTTGGTTTATCTGTAACACTTGGAATGAAAAACTTTTTCTGTTATTAGCAATAATATGAAAAAAAGTCACACGCATGGTCCTTTGGGGTCAATTTGACCCCAAGCCGACGATACCAATAAACAAAGACAGTTTCAAAGGTCAAATATTGTTTTTATGTCTTGAATATAGCTGGCATCATATCTGATGGGGTGTGGGACCATTCTGACAACATTGGTAGCACTAGCTTAAGTTAGCTCAGTTAGCTAGGTAGCTAAATCAATCTGGGGTCAAATTGACCCCAAGGATCATCCATGTATACATTTTTTTGTACAGGACACTCAAAACATATTATTGTACAAATTTCATGCTTAGTCTACTGTCCCCATCAAATGAGAAAAAGTCATGAAATATGAGGCTAAAAGAAAAAAGTTGAATAGATATTTTATGATGTTAAACATTGCTTTGGGGTCAAATTGGGGAGTTAGGACGATTCAAAGGGCCTGACACTGACGGGGGGGCCCTAGAGAAAAATTGAATATTAAAATCAATGCTTGGGGGCGCCAAAATTATTTTCTGTCATAGGGCCCAAAATTTCTAGCAGTGCCCCTGGGCCAAACATTAGGGAATTATTTGTATTTCCAACAAAAGCACATCACAATATTGCCACTCAAAGAATAGGCTACAAAGAAATAGCAACTGATTTTTTTATATTTATATTTTGCGGCTTACATTTATATTTAGCTACTTACAAAACAAAAACAAACTTATACATATACAAAGTAATTTCACCCGCTCAATTACATCATTATGTTTACACAAATGATCTGGACAGGTGATCGGCTAAAGATGAGTGGTTCAATGAATTCTAGCAGGCCTGCAATTTACATTAAAAAATTTAAGCTATCTGAATTTGAAGTGCCCATAAATGCCAATTTAGAAATGCCTGTTGATTTGGTCAAAGGGATAGCAGCATGCAACTTGGTGAGGGTAGGTGGTCCCTGAAAAATATTTTTTGGGCAAAGTGGTCCTTGGTCTGAAAAATTTGAGAAACACTGATGTGTATGGATGTATTTGGGGCTAATTTGATTAGTGTAAAGTTCAATGACATTAAAATTATTTTTAAAACTGCTACTTTTCATGGGTACTTTCTTGGTGTAAAGTTTTATTTTAATATGACTAAATGACCCATCAGCCCTATTCACACCTATTCTGGCCTATTGGTACACATATCGGATTGATAATTTAACAGATTTCCTCAAGTAGGACTTCTTAGGACTTTTAGTATGTTGTTCTGGACACCTCAAAGAAGTTGTCTGAGCTGACAATTGCACCTGTTTTTGGCCCCAAAATAGGCTATTTTTCCTGGATTAGAAAAAAGGTCAAAGAGTATTCAAACCAAAAGTAAAGTGGATATGGACAAGTACGGAGGTGAATGAAAAACACTTTTGGTCACTTATCCAACTCAGGGCAATATGGTTAGAGACTAAATTTCATTTTGGGGTGGCCTATTCCTTTAAAACCTTGTGGTATAAGCAAAATATGTTTTCAGACAAAGAGTTTAAAAGCATCTGAAAGAACAAATAGCTATGAATTTTGTTGCAATGATGAGGGGTCCGTACAATACATAAATAAATAAATAAAAATCTGCTTCATTGTCCCTCTGCCTAGTAAAATTTGCGAACACCTGCCTTACAGAACTAGTCTCTTAGTAATTAGTTCAGCTTAGACCAATGTGGATTAGATTGTAATTTATTATAAAAGATAGCTTGAATGCAGTTACAGGTAGAAAATGAATCAAATGAATAATATAAAACACATGTCCCTTTCTCTGTCTAGGGATGACATGCATGTGACTCCTGTGTGGAGGATATTGTTAATTAGCCTTTGAATATACCAGAATATAAAATAAAATAAAATAAAATAAAAATAAATAAAAAACAAATAAGCAAACAGCAGTTTAAAACATCAGATGAACTGTACAACATTACTGATACCTTGTACATAACAGCTGTGACTTAATTTAGGAACCCAATGTTTGGTCAAGGCAGGAGTATACAAATGGACGAGAGGCGGAATACATATTCGTATTCAGACATAATTTTTGCTTAGTACAGAGTCCTATGAGACAACAGTCATGTCACATAATAGTCGCATAATAAAGTGAAGATACTGAAGACCTGGGAAATCAAAGCCTAAAATACAAATGTTACTGCGCTGTCTGACATCCAAGTCTACTGTATTACTTGCATTAGGCAATTCTCTCTCTCTCTCTCTCTCTCTCTCTCTCTCATACACACACACACACAGACACACACACACACAACACACACACACACACACACACACACACACACACACACACACACACACACACACACACACACAAGCAAAGGGTGTGGGAGTGTTGCTGCATGATCAATCAAAAGAGTGTCAAGAGCACCCCCTGCAGGTAGTCAGTGGTGCAGCTGTGAATAAAGGTGGGGGTCCAGCTCCTCCAGCAGGCTCAGCATGATTCTGCAGGCTGATTCTCCTTTCTTGAGCATCATGTCAGTGAGGCAGCTCACCTGGTCCTGCAACACCTGGCTCCTGTGCAGGACCTTCTCCACCACCCCATTGCTCTAAAAAGGATGAGAAAAGGGTGTTCATGTCTGAGTAGGACGCCATTAGGTCCAGGTTAGACTGATGCCGTGTTCGAAAATGCATACTGGGTACTACTGGTGTACTGATCCTGGCATGAAGTAGTATGTCGTATGCAGTACGTGGAAAATATGATTTTACCAGTATGCAAATGTTTCCCGGATGTTATACTGATGGCATACTGATGGCGGCCAAATCGCCAGTATACAACAGATGCTCACTACTCGGATACTTCAATCCCATAATGCAACGCATTCTCGCAATTCCCGCGATCTTTCCCCTCACTCAAAAATCCTGGCAGCAATGGCGGACAGTAGTGGTGGTTTTGCTGAAACTTGAGTGACTCCAAACTAACTATTTGTGGCATATTTTCACACAGTAACCGTTTTAACTTGCACAATGTGCATATCTCTTGGACATATGACTGTTGTAGTTGTGCTTTGTTCGTTTGTTAGAGATATAAGATCGTTTTGGTTAGCATTTGAGCAACTGTGCATGGCTTTACATTCAAATGCCAGCCAAAGACGTTAGCTTGGTTGCTAACCATTAACTTCAATTGAGGAGCGAGCTCGCACGGGAAGCTTCTAACCTGAGTCTAAAGCTGATAGGTCTTTGTTGGTCACATGGTTGTGTAGTATATTACAAGAAAAATATCACTTTTGGCTTACTACGCTGTATACTATGGTGTGTATAGCATCCAGTACTCAGTATATACTGAAGCAGTATGCAGTATATAGCATGTAGTATGCCTTTCCGAACGCAGCTTGAAGCTGAGTGAAGCTCCCCTAAAATGTTCCGAAATTGTCCTAACAGTGGAATGATTTAGCGCCTGGAAATTCATATCTATTCTTGGTTCAGTTTCACAAAAGGAGTTATCCAGTGGGACTATATAACCCATTATTTCTTTGTGCAATAATTCACACTCTATACACACACTACATATCAAAATCAGTACGCAAGTATATTGGATTTAGGTACAATCAAGTAATTCAGCATAAAATCACACACACACACAAAAAAAACATAAAATCTCTACAGTTTCTTCTCCAATATCAGTCAAACCAAAGTAATATTTAAAAGGTCTAGTTTTCTGAGCAAATTATGGATGTACATTTTGGACACTGTGTCATCTCCAAAGTCCAAACCCTCATGTACATTTAAAGAAAATGTTGATGAATGGTGATGATCTACCAGAGTGGCTCTGCTATCTACAACAGCCAAGCACATTGACAACACGGCCATTTATGCAGAATAGAACAGGGTACATTGTGTGTGTGTGCGTGTGTGTGTGTGTGTGTGTGTTTGTGTGTGGTTACCTGCATTTGTGTTAGGCCCAGTTGACCCCCGGCTGCTGCCCTGTCCATGACTCTTGCTGGTCCAGTCTTCTCTGCGGATTGTGGCTGTCCAGATGGGCTCCCTGTCCTGAGAGTTCATGACCTCCAAGTCAAACTCTTCCTCTGGCTGCCCCAAGTCAACCTTACAGTAGTTGGCTAAGGAGAGCGGCCACAGGTTCAAACTCTTCGGAAGAATCACTGATGGGCACGACGTCCTCATACTCACACTGGCATCCAACCGGAGGGGGCCAACAAACCCAGATCTTTGGATCCTAACACATGTTGTTTTCTCCTCTTGGCAGATGGCTTGGATATGAGCTGGATCGTTTGGCACCAGATAGACATGGAAAAGCAGGGGAGGGGTGCAGGTGCAGAAGAGCAGGAGCTCACAGTGGACTTTGGGTGAAGGTAGATCTGAGTAATACACTGGCCCTAGCAGAGAGGGGGTGGGGTGGAGAAGCCTGGTATGATGACGGGTCAGCTCACACATCTCCACACATACTCCATTACCTCGCCCATTCAGGACCCTCACAGCGTCATAATCAGATGTCTCCGAACCCACCAAACAGAGGAAATGTGTCAGATGGATCTCCTCCAGATCTCCTGACATAAGCTTGATGTCCATCAGAGGACCAGCTGGACTCATCTGCATGAGGTGCAGCTCTTCAGTAAAGAGATGCCAGTCTGTGTAGCAGTACTGCAGGGTGACTGGAGCAGCACATGACCAGCGCAGACCAGACTCTGAGCACTCATAGCTCCCTGCAGAAGAGCTCAGGCTGTAGGTTGAGATGCTCTTCTTTATAGAGACTTCAGGCTTCACCAAGACCCAGTGGCTGGAGTCTGGGACTTCAGCACAACATTCACAGCTTCTATGTAGGCTACTGTTCTTTGTTGTGCTTCAAAAGTCACAGCAAAAATAAATTAGTACCTTTGGCCAGTGAAGGTCTGTTACATTATCATGTAACAGGAACAATAACAGTTTTTACTTTTACTTTTTACTTTTCCTATATCTGGACAGACTAGACTAGATTATGCAAATGACTACATTGTGCAATCATGTAAACTGTTGTCTTGGACTCAGATGTCAGGCAGAGGTTGTGCTACTTGTTCTACAATAACTGTCATTTTGATTGAGTTAGAAAAAATATGTGAAGTTAATTGTTAACATGTTATTCCATTCTAATGAGTATTAGAGAAACAGGCTGGGCTGAGACTAAACCTAGGAATGACCAGAGTCTCAGGCCAGCCTGTTTCTCTAATTCTCTTAGTAGATGGACTACTTTTAAACTTCTTTATTTTGGTGGATGCAAATGACTGATGCTTCACACACATTAATGAGCCAAGAATAACAGGGGCAAGGAGAAAAGAAACTACCTTACCCAAGGACGAAACCTTGGGCAGATCCACAGATCAAGGGGTTAACCCAACTGACAGGATTATTGGTAGGGGAGTTGACACAAGAGATGGGGTTGGAGTGATGTGTGTGAGGGGCTTACTAATGATGTAGGGAGAGATGGGGGGTTGTGTGACAATGATGATTTTTTTTGTTATGTGGGGGTCAGTGTGCTCAATGTATGTGGGGAGTGAAGAATCACATCATTTATTTACTTGACTGTTTCAAATTTTTCATTGAGATTGTATTCACCAACCCCCTCCCCCCACAACCTCTCTCACCTTCCAAGCAGAGAGATGGATAAGGGGCAGGGGCTATGGGGAACTCCGCTGCCTCTGCAATCCTGTTCATCTCTTTTCTCCTCTTCTTGTACTGGTCCCTTTTTTCTTTCATCTTCACATCTGTCTTGTTTGCTGAAGTCATTAAACTGATGTGGATTGCCGTCTGCAGAAATACTGAATGTGCTGCGGAACTCTTTCTCGAACAACTCACTGAGTTGCATTCCTACTTGCTTCATTATTAAGAAGTTCTATGCAAAACACAGTTGATACAGGAATGAACAGTGAAAGTATGAACAATGTTTATGTTAATTGATTTTGTTTAAACATTGGACTACCACATTTGGATTTTCACAGCTTGGGTCAAACATATTGAACCATGCCTGAAGCACTATATTCTAATCTACATTAATCTCCCATTCTAACTGTGTTAAGTATGGCACAATTCCTAAAGATGAGAGACAGAATAAGTGATGTTTCACGTTCTAAGCTATGTTATACTAACCCTGTTAAAAATAGCACAGTTCCTGAAGATGAGCCGGATGTCGGAGACAAACTCCCCCACCAGAGTGTAGCGACTCTCCAGGTTCTCCCTCACCTTCTGCAGCCACATGGGCCTTGGTATCACTGATGCATAGCCTGACACCTGTCAATCAAAGAGCATCAAATGGGAGGGTGGAGGAGACTGAGTATATACTGACGAGTACACCTGTCAATCAAAGAGTACAGGAGAGAGGGAGGGTGGGACCTCTATGTTTACTACTATAACTCCTTACATTTCTATAGCACTTTTCAAGACGCCCAACATAGTGGAAGAGGGACCTCACTAACTAAGTGTACCACCCACTTGGCATTATGCACCAGAACGCTCAACACACACAAGCTTGAGGTGGAGAGTGAGGGAATTATTGAATGAGCCAGCAATTAAAAAGGGTAATGATTAGGGGGCCAGGTTGGAACTTTAGCCAGGACACAGGGGAACACCCTTCTGTTTGTGACATTTTTTATGACCACTAACGTCTCATCCAAAAGACGGCCTCTCCTACAGCACAGCGTCTTGTCTCCCATCCGGGTACGAACCAAGCCCACGTCTGCTTAGCTTTAGCTTTTCAGCTGAGACAGGGTACCATTGGTCTGGCTGCTGACTACGCTTCATACTGTACATGTACATGCATGCAAACACACACACACACACACACACACACACACACACACACACACACACACACACACACACACACACACACACACACACATTTCACTTACAGTAGGGCAGGGATCTGTGGTGAAGATTTTCTGCTCATCTATATTTAATAAAAACAGCAGGAGATATTGGCATTGCTGTAAGACACACAAACACACATAAGTTTTAGACATACACTTCAGGTTGACACATGACAGCCTCATCAACAGTATGCTAAGTAGGAGAAAATAATGAGGGGTTGGGAGTAATGAAGCACAGTTTGACTGGCACCAATTCTGTCCAATCTCATGATCTCACCAGTTTATATTCTGAGATTTTGCTGTCTAGGACCTGTCTTTGGGTCATGTGATCAGTGTACAGCCAATCCCGAGGCTTCTTCCAAACACAGAATGTACACAGCCAGTCATCTCTGTGTGACACATACATAGAGTACATAAAATCACACACAAGTGACACACACACACACACACACACACACACACACACAAACCCTTGCGTAGGAGTGGGTAAGTGGCAGTCTGAGTGGAAGGATCTGGGACACCCATCACAACACTCCAGATTTCCTCCCTTTCCACAGGTGAAGCAGTGGTCATCGTTTCTCTGGTCCTCCTGTTAGTGAACACACACACACACACACACACACACACACACACAACAACAACAACAACAACAAAAACACCAACAACGACTTGTTAGCTGGCTTTACTTCATATACCCTTTTGAGAATTGTTAGTGGATAAACTTCTTTCTGTGCCCGAAAGGATGCATGCTGTGACTAAAGGCCAATTCAGACCGAAGTTTCAGGTTGCGATGAGACCAATTTAGAGAGTCACAGTGAAGCATTCATCTAAATGAGGCAACTTTGTTTGCTAATTAGCTAGCTTGCTAGTTTATCTGGATGTTGTTATGGAAACCATGTTGGTATGGAAACCATTATAGTTTTTATAATGCTGCAGCTCATCTTGTGGTGAATCTTTGATGTGGAGCGTCCTATACAAAAACCACCATCAAATAACTACCATGTTATATTCAATATATATCATATTACTGTATGTCAGAGAGACAATAGAGAGGTCTTACCAGGTCTGACTCGGTTTGGTCACACAGATAACATCCACACAGCACAGAGTGCACTTGCAGGATCTCCCTCTATAAACATACACACACACACACACGCACGCACGCACGCACGCAACGCACGCACGCAACAATGTTATCATTACAAATGCAATACAACCTATTCCTAGGGCTATAAATAAAAAGTACAGGCCAAGAACTTTTGTTTTAAAAATTCACATTTTTGTTCCAGAACATTTGAATGTGTGCAAGTGTGATGGATGCCAACTAACCTGGGCTAGCTGGCAGCAACACCTGTAAATCATCACAACCCTAACCTTAGGAACACTTATTACTCAGCTCAGTGGTCAAAGCGTTCAACTCCCATGCCGAGTGTTTGTTGTACTAGCTGTAAACAGCTGGCTTCTACAGGTGATGTCTCTCTCTTTACCTGTATCAGGTAGCGAAGTGTCTGGTCTTTACAGGTATTGTCTCTCTCTTTACCTGTATCAGGTACTGTAGCTAAGCGGCTGGTCTCTACAGGTGATGTCTCTCTCTTTACCTGTATCAGGTAGCTAAGTGGCTGGTCTTTACAGGTATTGTCTCTCTCTTTACCTGTATCAAGTACTGTAACTAAGTGGCTGGCCTCTACAGGTGATGTCTCTCTCTTTACCTGTATCAGGTAGCTAAGCGGCTAGTCTCTACAGGTGATGTCTCTCTTTTTACCTGTATCAGGTAGCTAAGCGGCTGGTCTCTACAGGTGATGTCTCTCTTCCATATTCCATCTGTCAGGTCAGGGTTCAGCATGATGAACTCAACTGGGGTCAGCCAGCTCTCCTCTGTGCGGATACACTTCCCTGTATTTCCTATTTAAAGTTCAAAGGTCACAAGGGGTTAATCTGAGATCACTCAACACACTTTTAGGGTAGACTATCTATCCCACAGTGTAAAGGAACAAATACTACTACTAACATTTTTGTAGCGCTTTTCAATGCCTAAAGTGCTTTACAGTGGAAGGGGGACCTCACTGACCACCACCAATATGCAGCACCCACCTGGGTGATGCATGGCAGTCATTATGCGCCACAACACTCACCACACATGGCAGCCATTATACGCCACAACACTCACCACACACTAGCTTGAGGTGGAGTGTGAGGGAATGATAGAATGAGCCAATTAGGATTAGGAGGCCAGATTGCATGAGCCAGGTTGAAACTTTAGTCAAATACTCATTTCCTCAGTCTGACTAACTCACCTGAGGCAAAGCGATCCTTCTGTAGTTTTCCAGACACAGAACCACACAGGACAGGAAGGCTGCTTCCTTCAAACATGGATGTGTCCATGTCCTTGTCATCATCTTTACTGTCTCCATCTTCTGCCCTTTCAGCCTGTGCCGTCCTCTCTTCTTCCCCTCCATCTCTCTTCTCTCCCTCGCTTCTGCCCTTCTCGTGGTTACTGCTGCTGTTCTCACACACTTTTATGAAAGGAGAGAAGGGAAGAAGAGAAGAATCGATTTCTGAAACACTGTCAGTCTGGAATGCATGCTCACATGTATGTATGTATGTATTTTCCGCCGGTCATTATACAAAAATATTTCCCGAGAGGAAGAACGAGAGAACGACGCACATAATGACCTGCACCCTGCTTCCACCTGGGCTGATTCACCACCCATATAGACTTCACATCATCAGTCCAGAGCAAAACAACTACCACCGCACACAAATACTGAGTGTGGTCTGGAGCGGGTTTGCAGGAAGCACACAGCAGCCGTGACGATGAACTACACACTGCACGCGGCACTGCTTTCTGTACTGGATGTCCCTCTTACAACAGTGTTGGAATTTTCATATTAGGTAAAAATAACAGTAACAACAGCTGCAACACAACAAAACAATAAAAAATATTACATTGCATCTTACAACAACAATCTGTCCAGAGATACATACTATGACGTCACAGCAGTATCCGGGTGGCAAAAGCTGAAGAGTTATTAATGAAACGTTAGTCTACTAGTTTGTTTGCACTAACCTACATCAAAACACCGCAAGCTAACAGTGTGATACAGTTCTTACTTTTGCCCCTATACATTTTTTTTTTTTGTGATCAAATTTTTCTTTATTTTCTTCATCATGGGGGAGTAGACACATAAGCAAGGAATGTAATAGTGGTTATCCACCAATCATATCTCTAAACATACCCCCCTCCCTCCGCATTCTCCATTTTTTTTTTTTTTACCCACTAGAACCCACCCATTCCTCTCCCACATCCCACCCCTCATATGAAAATAAAATAACAGAATAGATAAATAACAATGAAACCGGCATGCCTACTAACCTGCTACCTTGAACTAGATAGGGATGTAAGTATAGGCATACATGAACATAGGAAAGAAAGAAAGAAAATTTTCACATTTAATTTTGTTTGTAGTGTCATCAATTGCAAGCATATCAATGGAGACAGCTGCATTCTTGTCTACTTATCAGTTAACATGAGTGGCTCGGAGTGATGCATCGTGTATCAGCCCAGGTGCATTTTCTGGTTAGAAAAGTTCCATTTTCATATTTAACATTAATAATTTCTCATCTCTTTTCACAAAAATATAAACATACTGTACATAAATACTGAATTGATTAAATTGAATTTCTAATGTGTTCTGCCATAGGTGTTGTTTTTAACAAACACTGTGAAATTTTCTATGGTGTGTAATGCGTTTCTTTCTTACAGTAGGTGGATATCTGACATTTCCTCTTCTTCTCACTGGTTATGATTGTCTGCTTGACCTCACCGCCTTTCCTTTTGTTTGTGTGACTGTTATTTTTCTGACATCTCATCTCAAGCTTCTTCCCCTTCTCTTCTTTAAGCTCTTTATTCATTGTCTCTAGATCCTTCTCTTTGTTCAGATTGGCCATCTCTGGATGCTTTCCACTGAATGAAAAAGTCTCTGAAAGAAGAAAAATTTAACCATGATCACAAAGACGATTCTCAAAGAGCAACTGAGAATGTTATATAAAAATCCATTTTTCAGACATTAGTGGCTGATGCTTGAAACAAAAAAAAACATAGCGCGCGTGCACACACACACACACACACACACACACACACACACACACACACACACACACACACACACAAATGTAGACCCACCATCCATGAGGCTGTTCCTGAGTAGTTTGAGTGTGGGGTATTGCTGCATGATGTGGTCTGCAAACACACACGCCCAGAAGGTCTTCACACACTCCGGCTGATTGGTCTCCAGGGTGTCCAGCACCTCATACACACCCCTCATCTTCTGCTCTTTTGTCTTTGACCTCATTACTCTCTAAGGAAGGCATGTTTTAATATTGAAACTTAAATTTTAAATTGAAACATAAAATGCTAAGTGCCTTTACTTTACAAATCACTTACAAATCACTCATTTTACTAAAATTCTTAGTCCTTTCTTGAAGCATCTTGACATATTTCTATTCCATACAATGGACTTTCATTTCACTTTTGTCTTGTCCCTCAGTGGTTAAAACGGTTTTGGCACCTCATCCAACCCTAATTATGCATACAGTTCAGCAATGTTAGTCTAAGAAAGAAATACATGGTGGATGTCCAATACAATGTTGTTTTATATTCATTTTCACATTCTTTTTAATAAAAAATTAACATGCTTCAGAAAAAAAATTATGCATGTAAGTCACTTTTCTCATAACTCAGGATTTTACAATTTAAAGGGCCAAGGCTAGATCAGTTAAATATTCATTTACTATCAAAGACATACTAGGCAATGTTTTTGGTTTTACCCAGGTTAGATGGTGAATCTGGGTAAAACTAAAAACATTGCCTAGAATCTAGTCACTGCAATTATTAGCCTGCAGTAGATGGCTCATTATGGGGTAACGAAAGCTCTCTTGGCACCCTCTAGTGTAGACTTAGCCTACTACACTTGTAGTCTTGGGTTTCAGATAGCGGGAAATGAAACTGAAAGTGGGTATAGCGGAAACTAAATCACATTTATTAGTCCTACCTGCACGACAATGGGGGTAGGCCTACATTTTTGGTTCACATCCATTGCAGAGAAAGTGAAATGAAGGGAACTTGTCATGTTTTGTACCCTCCTTAAGAACGCAGTACTATAGGCTATCCCAGGCTATGGCAACCTCTTGGGCCTATATATATGGGTCCATAACGTCACATCCATAACGCCATGTCTCCCAATGAAAACCAACTTTTTTTACATTTACATTTGAAATTAAGTCTTTCTCTGTCTTTACTGAGGTGTCCTGTTTGGTTTGAATGTAGTAATATTTACATTTCTCTAGAAATTTCACACACTTCACAGCAAAAACTACGCTCTCTCAAAAGTTTGTCCGTTTTTCGTCACGTCCATAACGCAAATTGAAAGGCTCATATTCTTATGATGCAAATCATGATATTAATTTTTTTCTGTTTGCCTGTATTCAGCCATGGAGTTTGCAGACGAATATGGAAAAAAATTGTGAAATACTGCTAGGTTTACAGAGGTTATCTGGCCTTTTGTTCATCAATAATGCACGAAAATGTCACGTCCATAACGCTGGAATTGCCCATATATATATGTAATTATATCTTATATATATATATATATTTCTATATAAATTTTTTTCTTTTCTTTCTTTTTTCAATGTATATTCTAACCAAGGAGGCTATATTCTTATGGTCAACCTTAACAAACAAATAAATAAAGTAGGCTTATAACTTACCTGATAAAGTTTCTCGGACACAAGGTCGTAGTCCCGTAACTGACTGAGAAATGTGTGCGGTTGATCCATGCACGACATCTCTGTCTTCTTGCAGTGGAAAAAGCGCAGCAACTGTTCCTGTGTTAAGAAATCTAGCAGCTCCATCAGCACACGGTAGCACCCACTTGCTTTCTAAACTGAACTCAGTTAACAGTGCAAGCCTACCCAACCAAACTGGACAAATGCCTTAGCTCCCTCATGCACTGGGTTATTTTAAAACAAGGCAAGGAAGCAAAGCGCAACTCGCAGCAACTGTGGGCAGGTTGGGCCGGTTACCTCTCCTTTAAATTTCTGCCTCCTCCAATTCCTGTTTTACTTTTATCTTCAACAGACGCCGACAGCACTTGCTTTTAATGACACGCAAGATGGTACAAGCCCGATATTATCATCTCAAGCCAATCGCCCCACCCCTGTCATAAGAAAATTGGGAGATGCTGTATTAATCAT
>JAODXP020000021.1:37491026-37496908 GCA_027497455.2 Sardinella longiceps | reverse complement strand
TCAGACTACTGACTGTATGGATACTTTATTAGGCCCCAGTAATGACCATCATGCTGTTACTCTGTGTAAACTGTGGTCAATCTATGTATCAGACTACTGACTGTATGGATACTTTATTAGGCCCCAGGCAGGTGGGCCGAGTCCATGAGGCGCGGATCTGCCCAAGGTTTCTTCCTAAAAATGAATTATTAGTAAAGCAAAGGGAGTTTTTCCTTGCCCGTTACTCATGGGTGTTCCCCATACTGTCTGTAAAGCGCCGCGAGACATGCACTGGGGCTATGTGTGTGTGTGTGTTCGTTGTGTGTGTATGTATGTGTGTGCATGATGTGTTATTTCCTTGTCCCTGTTACTTATGGATGCTCCACTCCCCGTACTGTCTGTATAGTGCCGCGAGACAATGCACTGGGGCTATGTGTGTGTGTATGTGTGTGTGTGTGTGTGTGTGTGTGTGTGCTTGTGTGTGTGTGTGTGTATGTGTGTGCATGATGTGTTATTTCTGAGCACTGGCGGCTGTAGAATTATTCTCCTTTTGGGGCAGATTGTGTGCTGGAAACCACATTCCTTTTTCTGCTGCCTTCTAGAAGGATCCACACACACACACACACACACATCTGAATGTCGCTTTGCCCTTTCATTGCTGTCTGCCATGTTGGCCCACCCACAGGAAGTCTGTGTGTGTGTGTGTGTGTGTGTGTGTGTGTGTGTGTGTGTGTGTGTGTGTGTGTGTGTGTGTTTCGTCACTCACTGGGCATAAATAGCGCGCTCCTGCCTCATAGGGGTTCCGTATACAGCTCACGCGCATCCCTCTACTCTACTGCAACTCTCGCGCCCCTCCGCTCGTGACACCTGCTGCCGAACGGAACAGAACGGAAAGAGAACAGTAGGAGTATTACGGTAGTAACAGTCCGTTTTACAAGCATTTTATTTTACAATAATTATTCATCATGTTAATCATTGCTTGCTTATTGCTGATATTCATATGATAAGAAGATAAGACGTTATAAACACTGTTTCTATGGCTTCAGTGCCTTTTAAAATGTTACCGGGAGATCTCACTCTGTCCCGGTATTGCTGTTGTGTAGCTGCATTTGCCGCGGATGCGTGATACACGATAAACTACCTGATGTGCTGCAGAAAGATGACGTTTATTCGACCTCTGTCTCAACATGGCGGCTATTTACAGCAGTAGCCGCCGGTGCCGCATGATGCAGAGAGGTGTTATTGTTGTTATTGTTTATATACATGCATGCATCATAGAACAGCAGCTCAAATACCACCAAGCGCCGTCACAGACATTTGTGTGTGTGTGTGTGTGTGTGTGTGTGTGTGTGTGTGTGTGTGTGTGTGTGTGTGTGTGAAAAAGGATGAGCATTTTGCGTTGATTTTGAAATACTGCCTGTTACGTAACTGTGGGCACAAACCGAGCTGCCCAGAGAGCGAGACTGCAGATGACGTAATCGTGCTCCTGAAACGCTACTAAAGTCGGCGCCTGTGTGTGTGTGTGTGTGTGTGTGTGTGTGTGTGTGTGTGTGTGTGACGGTACTACTAAGCAGACGTTATTTAACTTGGACGTGACCGAGTCCATCTAAAGATACCTGACTGAGGTGAGGCGAAGTGGTGTGTGTGTGTGTGTGTGTGTGTGTGTGTGTGTGTGTGTGTGTGTGTGTGTGTGTGTGTGTGTGTGTGTGGTGAAGTGAGGCTGTGCATGTAGGCGCGGGCCGGGGGTTGTATTTTAGTCCGTTACCGGGGGTGTATTTATATATTTAGCCCGTTACCCGTTAGTACCGGGGATCAGGGCGGGGGGCTTTGGTGGTGATGCGCTTTCCTTCAGCACGTAAACATCTCGAGCTCTTGTTAGAGGATGAAACCCGTACGTGTGCGGGCGCACATGACCGATCCAGTCAATCAATAGTATGATCAGATTCTGCGCAGACTGGCTTCTCTGCGCAACAGGTTTCCCAAAGCAAACTGCCCATCACAGGCAGGGGTGCTGAGGGGTGTGACCGCTGCAGCATAACAGCAGAAACACACACACACACACACACACACACACACACACACACACACACACACACACACACACACACACACACATGCCGCCTCGGGTAACAGAGAGTGGAATTGGCCGCGTGTTTGCCATAGCGCATTTGACGCACAGTTATGCGCAGTTGCAGTAGCCTGCTCAGCTCAGCGCAGCATCCGCTTAAAACTGCGTGTTTCCCAACACTAACCGCGGCCTGTCTGAGTCAGATGATGACTTCCATCCTCCAGCATCCTCTCTCTCTCTCTCTCTCTCTCTCTCTCTCTCTCTCTCTCTCTCTCTCTTTCTGTCTCCGGTACGTGACTTTCCCCTGTTCGCCAGTGCGCATGAGAGCTGCATGTGAGCTCCGTCACGTAAGCCACTATTCTCTCTCTCTCTCTCTCTCTCTCTCCCCCCTCAGCAGCTCTGCCATTGTGCCTCGTCATCCGCACAGACACGCCCTCTCCAGGCACACCGGCCAATCAGAGAGCATCGCACTAGCATCCAGCCCCCCTATTGGTCGCTGTGCAGTCAGGGTTGTCTCTGATTGGCCCATCCTCCTGTAACGCACACAGAGAAGACTTGATTATTCCACTCAGGCGCAGCCAACCTCCCGTCACTGACGCTGTTGGAGAAAACCGAGTTGACGCTCATTTCCTCTCATTGCGCCACTAGACTCGCATTTCTTCCTCTTCCTCCACTGACGGACAACTGCGTGTCTTTCTTCCGCGACTAGCTAGTAAGTTCTCTCCGAATTATTGCTTTCTGGCGTGTGTGTGTGTGTGTGTGTGTGTGTGTGTGTGTGTCTGTGTTTCTATTTGATTGTGGTAAAACTGTGACTGTGCTGTTTGGCTGAATTCAGTTCTGACTGATGATGAGTTTATGGGAATCATGCGCGTGAGGAACGTGACGCTTTTCTATTCCACCTCCGTATCCGGCACCTCCCGTTCGCTTACAAGGTCACTCAGATGCGACACCAAGGGCACACACGGAAATGGACTCGCCGTCCGTGTGTGTGTGTGTGTGTGTGTGTGTGTGTGTGTGTGTGTGTGTGTATGTGTGTGGCCTGTAAAACTCACATTAACGGTGGTGATGGGGGAGGCTGTTCTGTTGTTAGTTGTAACAACACGGCGGGTGCGAACTAACCGACAGATAATCGGCCGTCACTGGGACAGACAGACACTCCCGGGGCTGTGCGCATGCCACGATCAAGCAGCCAGACACGAGCTCGCTCGGGAAATAGTGTCATTCTACAGTAATAATTACAGGAGTCAGTGTCGCCCCGTGTGTGTGTGTGTGTGTGTGTGTGTGTGTGTGTGTGTGTGTGTGTGTGTGGGCGTGTGAGTGTGTGACTGTGTGTGTGTGGGGTGTGGATAGAGAGAGAGAGAGAGAGAGAGCTCTAGTTTGTGTCTTTGTCCGTCTCTAGTCGTTGATGCTGCCTGCCGTTATCACGGACGGGGGCTGTTAGGTAATAACGTTAATATGCTCGCGACCAGACTAGACGGGTCCTTTGCTCTGCATGCGCCACTGGTCGGTCGCGGATGCGAGATGAGATGGCCGCCCGCGCGCTCGCTCGCTCGAACACCGTGTCCTGACGCACGCACGCACCTGCTCCAAACTGCGCAGTTACAGACATGTAACGGTAACCGACACTAACGGACATTCTCCGTTCCTTCGCAGATCTCCGTAGCCCTAATCAATCATGCCTCACGCATACCCGTTCCTGAGTACCGAGCAGAAGAAGGAGCTGAGCGACATCGCCCAGAGGATCGTAGCACCGGGGAAAGGCATCCTCGCGGCAGATGAGTCAACAGGTACCTACGGAACTCCGTGTTCCATCACACACGCACACGCACACACGCACACACACGTACGCCATGGCAGTGTGTCGTGACTGCCCTATCTGACGCAGGCTGAGTAGCGCAAAGCTATGCTAAGCTAACAGGTAGCGGTCTCTTTAAGACTCACTGCGGGAAAAGGAAGGAAGCCAGTGGAACTCTCTCTCTCTCTCTCTCTCTCTCTCTCTCTCTCTCTCTCTCTCTCTCTCTTTTTTTTTTTTTTTTCTCTTTCTCTCACCCTCTCTCACACTCTCTTTCTTACTCTATCCCTCCCTCCCCCGCCCCTCTCTCTCTCTCTCTCTCTCTCTCTCTCCCTCCCTCTACAAACACACACTCACTGTAAGTGTCACTTACACACTCATACTGCAGAATTCATTTGATAACAGATATCCAATGGTGGGCTTGGGGCCATCTTACCCAGAGCAGAGGCAACCATAAGGCTGATATACAGTCAAATATATGTGTGTGTGTGTGTGTGTGTGTGTGTGTGTGTGTGTGTGTGTGTGTTATCTACAGGGCCGGTTCGAGCCTTTTTGCTGCCCTAGGCCAGATTTGAGTTTTTCCCTCTTTTCTAGAAATCCACAGAGAAAAGTGAAGAGAAAAAGTAATAGTTATAATAATAGTATAATAATAGTATTAGTATTAATAGTATTATTATTATAATAGTATACTATTATTAGTAGTATTTTGCTGCCCTAGGCCAGATCCTTTTCTAGAAATACAAACAGAAAGAGAAAAAGTAAAAACTGAAGAGAAAAAGTAATAGGAGAGAGAGAGAGAGAGAGAGAGAGAGAGAGAGAGAGAGAGAGAGAGAGAGAAAGTAATAGTATTTTGATGCCCCCCTGATATTTGGTGCCCCAGGCGATCGCCTAGTTCGTCTATCTATGCCTAAAATCGCCCCTGGTTGTCTATGTGGTTTAAAGTGTGTGAATCTGTGCCTGTGTGTGTGTGTGTGTGTGTGTATGTGTGTGTGTGTGTGTGTGTGTGTGTGTGTGTGTGTGTGTGTGTGTGTATGTATGTCTGTACATTGCAGCAGAAATCAATCTGCCCTTGGTGTTGTGGCCTTGGTGTAATCAATACACTTCGTCACCCTATCACACACACACACACACACACACACACACACACACACACACACACACACAGACAGATAATACAGCAGTAAGCAGTTGCCACTAATGCTGTTATTCCAGGCTGTAGTCTGGCTGCTGCGTGTGTGTGTGTGTGTGTGTATGTGTGTGTGTGTGTGTGTATGTGTGTGTGTGTCATGTGTGTTACTGGTGCTGTGCTAAAATGGCTGATTCTGGTCCTGTTCTGTTGCCATACTGGGCTTGGCTACACACGACTCTGGTCCAGTCAGTACTGCAGTCCACTGTGACACACACACACTCACTCACGCTCACACACACACACACACACACACACACTTGCTCTGAGACACACACACACACACACACTACATACACACACACACACTCACACACCAGACTTGCTCTGAGACAACACACACACACACACACACACACACACACACACACACACACACAGACTTGCTCTGAGAAACACACACACACACACACACACACACACTTGCTCTGAGAAACTTGCTACTACACACACACACACACACACACACAGTCTTGCTCTGAGAAACGCACACTCTCACACACATACACACTTGCTCTGACAAACACACACACACACACACACACACACACTCTCACCAGATGTCTGAAAGGGTAGACAGTTCTGAGGTTGCCATAGTAACCCTTCCCTCCCTCCCGGTCTCCAGGCAGCGTTGCTAAGCGGTTCCAGAGCATCAATGCGGAGAACACGGAGGAGAACCGGCGTTTGTATCGCCAGCTGCTCTTCACGGCGGACGAGGTGGAACCCTGCATCGGCGGAGTCATCTTCTTCCACGAGACGCTCTACCAGAAGACCGACGACGGAACGCTTTTCCCCGAACTGGTCAAGAACCGCGGCATGGTCGTGGGCATCAAGGTGGACAAGGGCGTCGTTCCTCT
>JAODXP020000021.1:37481026-37486026 GCA_027497455.2 Sardinella longiceps | reverse complement strand
GATGTGTGTGTGTGTGTGTGTGTGTGTGTGTGTGTGTGTGTGTGTGTGTGTGTGGTGCTGGCGGCGGTCTATAAGGCCCTATCTGACCATCATGTGTATCTGGAGGGAACTCTACTGATGTGTGTGTGTGTGTGTGTGTGTGTGTGTGTGTGTAGGTGCTGGCGGCGGTGTATAAGGCCCTATCTGACCATCATGTGTATCTGGAGGGAACTCTACTGATGTGTGTGTGTGTGTGTGTGTGTGTGTGTGTGTGTGTGTGTAGGTGCTGGCGGCGGTGTATAAGGCCCTATCTGACCATCATGTGTATCTGGAGGGGACTCTCCTTAAGCCCAACATGGTCACCGCTGGACACTCGTGCAGTCAGAAGAACTCGCCACAGGAGATCGCCATGGCAACCGTCACCGCCCTGCGCCGCACTGTGCCCCCTGCCGTGCCCGGTGAGTCACCACACACACACACACACACACACACACACACACACACACAGAGAGTAATGCATAGGCCACCTGCCCAAGAGATGTGCTGATTAAGAGCAGATGATTTGTGCTGTAGAGCGAAAAAGAGCCGGAATGAGAACAAGCTGAAATGAAACATCAATTAATTTTATTTTATTTGTAGAGCGCTCAAATACAGTGCATTGTCTCGCGCCGCTTTACATACGGTACGGGAAGCATCCATGAGTAACAGAGACAAGGAAAAACTCCCTTGGCTTTACTGATAATTCATTTTTAGGAAGAAACCTTGGGCAGATCCGCGCCTCATGGACTCGGCCTACCTGCCTCAGGCCTAATAAAGTATCCGTAGAGTCAGTAGTCTGATGCATAGATTAAGCATGGTTAACACAGAACAGCATGAGTACTGAATGTAGTCTGAGTTAATATATACATAGTTTGTGTGATAGTCAATAGGGTAGAAGGCTCAGGGGATGGAGTCAGTAGTTGGGGTGGCATTAGAGTTCATTGGGTGGGCTCGCCATCTAGGTAGTGGTCATCATAGGGCCGTCCAGCCAGATCCATCACGGGGCCTCTGAGGGAAAAGGGAGGATGGTCCTGGTGTGTGGCTCCGGAGAGGTTGGTTGGCATCCGTAGAGGGGTAGGGGTTGGTGGCAGGGAGGCAGGGGGGGACGGGAGGTAAATATATATAAATATGTGTGTGTGTTATATATGTGTGTGTGTATGTGTGTGTGTGTTTAGGCGTGACGTTCCTGTCCGGCGGTCAGAGTGAGGAGGAGGCTACTCTGAATCTGAACGCGATGAACCAGTGTCCTCTGGGTCGCCCGTGGGCTCTGACCTTCTCCTACGGACGCGCCCTGCAGGCCTCCGCCCTCAAAGCCTGGAGCGGCAAACCAGAGAACAGCAAGGCCTGCCAGGACGAGTTCATCAAGAGAGCCAAGGTAACACACACACACACACACACATATATACACACATGCACACACACACTCAAACACACACACACACAAACATATACACACACACATATACACAAACCAGAGAACAGCAAGGCCTGCCAGGACGAGTTCATCAAGAGAGCCTAGGTAACACACACACACACACACACACACACACACATATATATATATACACACATGCACACACACACTCAAACACACACACACAAACATATACACACACACACACATACATATACACAAACCAGAGAACAGCAAGACCTGAATATTGCATTTTCCAGAAATTGATCCAAGTGGGAGCATTTTTAGTGAAAATAAAAGGGGGGCTAGGATAGACCCTTGGGGGACACCACACTTGATTGGAGCAGAAGAGGAGGAATAACTATCCAACCTGACTAAAAAGGTTCTATTGCCTAAATAAGACTTAAACCATTGCAGAACTGTGCCCTGTAGACCAACTTCAGCTTCCAGTCTTTTTACAATGATGTCGAATGCAGCACTAAGGTCGAGGAGAACTAGGAGAGCACAGGAACCAGAATCGACAGAGAGAAGGATGTCATTGTGGACTTTGATCAGGGCAGACTCAGTGCTGTGTAGAGATCTAAACCCAGATTGGAATTTGTCAAAAATACTAAACGTGTTTAAATAAAGAGATACCTGAGAGGAGACTAGAAGCCTTTTCCAGGATCTTAGAAATAAAAGGGAACTGGAGATCGGCCTATGATTCTGGACTCACACACACACACACACACACACACACACACACAACACACACACACACACACACACACACTTACATAGATACCCTGTACTGTCAAGGGCCTCATGACTAAACTAAATCTTCATATTGTGTGTGTGTGTGTGTGTGTGTGTGTGTGTGTGTGTGTGTGTGTGTGTGTGTGTGTCCTGCAGAATAACAGCCTGGCGGCGGTGGGCAAGTACGTGTCCTCTGGGGACTCAGGAGCCGCTGCAGGAGAGTCTCTCTATGTGGCTAACCACGCCTACTAGACTACAGGCCACGCCCACTACCCGACAGGCCACGCCTACTCAACACTGGCCCGCCCATCACTGGTCTCCATAGCAGCAGCGCTGGACTCCTATTGGTCCACAAAGCCCACCCCTTATTAACCCCGCCCCCCTGGACCACCCATAGACAACGGTTGTGTGTGTGTGTGTGTGTGTGTGTGTGTGTGTGTGTGTAGGTGCTCTCACGGTGTATGTCTGATTCAGAGTAGAAAAGATGCTTATATTCACTTATATTACGCTAATTCAAAGCAGTGTGTGTGTATGTAGTGTGTGTGTGTGTGTGTGTGTGTGTGTGTGTGTGTTTTCCAACAGCATGCTCATGACTAATTTAGCCAGTAGTGTTGAAGTGTGTGCACAAACAGTATACACACACACACACACACACACACACAGGTTGGAGGGTAGTGTGTGAGTCTTTGTTGCCAGTACCTCTAGCTCTCTCTCTCTCTCTCTCTCTCTCTCTCTCTCTCTCTCTCTCTCTCTCTCTCTCTCTCCTCTCCTCCACTTCCAGCACTCTTAATCACTCCATCATTCCATCTCTCCCATCCTGCTCTTCTGCCTGTGGACACACACACACACACACACACACACACACACACACACACACACACACGCGCGCGCGCACGTGGCACTACAGAGCCATGCGTGTGTCACAGACAGACGCTATAACTGCCCCCCCCACACATGCACACACACACACCACACACACAAACACACACACATGGCGGCGCAGACAGATGCTCTAACTGCTGATGTTTGTTTGTATGTTTGTTTGTTTGTTTATTGGGTTGATGTGTTGTTGTTGTTGTTGTTGTTGTGTAGTTCTGCTTGCACAGCACCTGATGAATTAATTAATTAAATAAATGGTACTTATACACCATACACACACACACACGTGTCTGCCTCTCTCTTTTACACACACACACACACACTCTTATACACCATACACACACCTGCCCTGCATCTTCCTCTCTCTCTCTCACACACACACACACACACACACACTAATTCACCATACAGAGACAGACTTGCCCTGAAGACCCAGCTCTTCCTAGAGTACTTCCTGTCCTAGCCTCTTCAGCTACCTGGAACTCACTGAGCGTGCTCTTATGACATCACACTCTTGCACTGTTCTCCCCTTAGCAAGATTGCACTCCCGATAGATAGATAGAGAGATACATAGATAGATAGATAGATAGATAGATTAGATTAGTGTTTCTCAAACTGTGGGGCGGGAGACATCTCTTTGCGATCGACCAACGGTCACACCATGCCCCCCCCCTGAATTCACAGCTATTTGTCAGATATGCACATATGACAGTAAATTGAGCTTTCATGGTGTTATTTGCTAGTTACTGTGATGAGGGGTTCAAGAGAAGTTTGGTTTTGAATTTACAACATGAAAATTCTAACATTGACAAAAATCCTGCAGGCTACTCGCAAAGTATTCCTGATGGAGATACATGTATTGTGCGCAAATTGAGCCTTCCAGGTGGGGCGCGAAAATTCTCTGCCTTCTAAAGTGGGGAATGACAGAAAAAGTTTGAGAAACACTGGATTAGATAGATTGATACTTAATTGATCCCCAAGATAGATAGATAGATCAATACTTTATTGACCCCCAAGATAGATAGATAGATTGATTGATACTTTATTGACCCCCAAGATAGATAGATAGATAGATAGATAGATAGATAGATAGATTGATACTTTATTGACCCCCAAGATAGATAGATAGATACTTTATTGATCCCCAAGATAGATAGATAGATAGAGATAGATTGATAGATAGATTGATACTTTATTGATCGATTTATTGATTTATAGAATGATTAATAACAAATCCACATTAGTAGGCACAAGACCAGTAGAATCCAAATGCTATAGATAAAGATGCGCATTAGTGTACTGGGGATTGCTCATGTGGTAACTGGTCATGGGATTAGTAATTAGCTATTTACTTCTATTGTGTTGCAGCTTGATTGGTATCTCTCTTTAAGTTGCTTTGGAAAAAAGTGTCTGCCAAATACATAAATGTAATGTAAATTTGACTGCCTTCTCTCTCTCTCTCTCTCTCACACACACACACACACACACTAGATTAGTGTATATTTCTGAGAGAGGATCTTAGATTAGCTCTCATAGTTCTGTGTCAAACAGAGACCCCTAGTGGACACTATTGGTCACTGACATCACTGACTACTACTATTGAGACGGACAGAAAAATCTTCTCAGAGCTTCCCAGCTTTTTTGCACCTCCCTCAGTCATGCTTCCTTCAATGAGCGCAGTGTGATAAATGTTTTAATGTTTTAATGTTTAATGTTTTAATGTTTAAATGTTTAATGTTTTAATCAGGGGAAACCTAAGAAAAGTCCAGCAGGCCCTGACTATATTAGTGCTCAGCTACTGAATGTGTGTGTGTGTGTGTGTGTGTGTGTGTGCAGAGCAACTAGGCCCATTAGTGTGTGTGTGTGTGTGTGTGTGTGTGTGTGTGTGCAGAGCAACTAGGCCCATTAGTGTGTGTGTGTGTGTGTGTGTGTGCAGAGCAACTAGGCCCATTAG
>JAODXP020000021.1:37473526-37478526 GCA_027497455.2 Sardinella longiceps | reverse complement strand
GTGCAGCAGGACTATGCTTAAACTCACTCCGGACTTCTACTTTAAGATCACTGACACACACACACACACACACACACACACACACACACACACACACACACACACACACACACACACACACACACACAAGGCTCGTGCAGCAGGACTATGCTTAAACTCACTCCGGACTTCTACTTTAATGTGTGTGGAGCTCATGTAAGCAGAGGAACCCCTGTAAGGACTACTGTATGCCAGCGCGCCTGTGGATTAACTCATTTTCCACCTGCCTTAAAGTCAAACACCTGAGTTTTACCTTTCCTCAGTTCATTCAACCACTGTTAGATTAACATGTAGCATTGACCCATTCATTACCATTAGCATCTCTCACCTTTAGCAGCTTGCTTTGAAACTGCCAGGTTAGCATGTAGCATTGACCCATTCATTACCACTAGCATTTCCCCCTTAGCATTTTGCTTTAAAACTGCTAGGTTAGCATGTAGCATTGACCCATTCATTACCGTTGCCATTTCCCCTTAGTATTGACCCATTCATTACCATTAGCATCTTCCCCTTAGCATTAACCCATTCATTAGCATTAGCAATTGCATTAAAACTGCCAGGTTAGCATGTAGCATAAGCATCTCTCGCTTAGCAGCTTGCTTTTAAGTGTCCATGAATTACGTTTTTTTTTCCTATTTAAAACGTGACTGTTGTGTAGTTACCATGTGTACTAAGACTGATGGGAAATGAGAAGTTTTGATTTTCTAAACCAATAAGAGACACAGTACAGTAGATTCTCGAAATGCAGCCCAGGGGTCAATGTTTGGGTCAATGTCAGGGGTCAATGGTGGCCCTTGGAAACATTTCTGGCGGCCTGCAATACTCTGTTAATATCTGTAAAACTGTTAAAACTGTACATTGCTTTGAAAGAATGAATCAGCATTTAGTGATGTTTAATTAATTAATGAATTTATTTATTATTTATTTGCCTGTAATGATAGTACAGTGCAGAGGGGGACAGGAAACGAGAGAGAGAGAGAGAGAGAGAGAGAGAGAGAGAGATGGGGAGAGAGAGAGAGAGGGAGAGAGAGAGAGATGGGGAGGAATCGGGAAATGACCTCGGGTCAGACTTGTGTGTGTGTGTGTGTGTGTGTAGGTCAGACTCCAACCTGAGTCTCTGCATCCGTGGTACGACACACCAGCCCACCAAGCCACGGCGCCCTGTGTTATCTAGTTTCAATGGTGTGTGTGTGTGTGTGTGTGTGTGTGTGTGTGTGTGTGTTATCTAGTTTCAATGGTGTGTGTGTGTGTGTGTGTGTGTGTGTGTTATCTAGTTTTAATGGTGTGTGTGTGTGTGTGTGTGTGTGTGTGTGTTATCTAGTTTCAATGGTGTGTGTGTGTGTGTGTGTTTCAATTAATTTAGTTGTAATGGTGTCGTAGATGAACTGCATGTGGCTGGAGACACGTGTGTAGACCCAGGAGTGTGTGTGTGTGTGTGTGTGTGTGTGTGTGTGTGTGTGTGTGTGTGTTAGTTAGATTTAGTGGTGTTGTGGATGAACTCTATGTAATTAGAGACGCGTGTATAAACTCCAGGTGTGTTTTTGACTGCACAGCCATTGGCCTTTCCAAAGCTGACGATGCCGACCTGCACAAACCTCCTCTTCTTCTCTCCGCTGGGCACACACATCAGCGGCCCGCCAGAGTCACCCTGCACACACACACACACACACACACACACATAGACTCATCAGAAAGCCTTCTCTAATACACATATAGCACACCCCCCCACCCCCCACACCCCCTACCATGTGACAAATACTGTAAGATCTCTTAGATTCCTTGTAGTCCTTGTACATACACACACACACACACACACACACACACACACACACACACACACACACACACATACACACACACACACACACACACACACACACACACACACACACACTCACACACACACACACACACAGACACACACACACACACACACACACACACACACACACACACACACACACACACACACACCTTGCAAGCATCTTTTTTTCCACTCATGTCTCCTGCACACAGATGGACCTGAGTCTTCAGGTGGGGGTAGACTTTCTTACAGGTGACATCATCAACCAGCGCCAGCTGCACCTCCTGCAGGGTCTTCTTACCACCTAAATGCTCTGAGAGAACACACGCATGGGAACAAGGCATTTACAATATCATGTTTGGTAGCCTAGTAAACTAGCACCACCCGCTGGACGCCAAAATCTTTTGTCTGCGAGTGGGTCTAGCCTCGCATCATTCTCCAATTCTGCCAAGAATGCCAGGAATCTGGCAAAACAGATAACACAGAGATGTGTTTTGAATCAAAGCAGGCGGGGTTTAAAACCAGTCATGACGTAGAGATGTGTTTTGAATCAAAGCGGGCGGGGTTTTGAGGGAGTGACAACAGAGCGTTGGCCTATGGGCACAGACATGGTTTGAAAGACAACGGGTTGTGCTCATCAACAATCTCCCGTTGTATCCATTCATCGGGGCCAGACTAAATTAGACATCCAATCTCACATTTAGGCTGGTTTATCAGGCTACATGTTTGGTATCATTGAAATCCTTGACCATTAAAACATAGGGGTTGCCATAATCTAATATCCTGAAAAATACTGTATTCGGTAATGGTGGAAAGAAAAATGGTCGCCACAAGCCATTTTTGTGATGGCTCCATTTCTGAAATTGTTCAGGGCACCAAACTGTACAAGTGTACCAAATTTCATGCTTTTATGAATAAGTGAAAATTTTCGGGCACCACCTGCCCTCGTACCCCTCGCTAAGTCACATGCTGCTACCTTTTAACCAAGTCATTTATAGAGTAAGCACTTCAAATGCTTTAATAAACAGTGAATTACAGGTCTGCCTCTTATATTCAGTGAACAACTAGTCTTTGGCCTTCAAATAATAACACAGACTAAATTCACATATTTTTATGGTAATCAACTCGCGGACCACTTGAGCTTGCTTGTGGACCACACTTTGAGGAGCGCTGCACTAGGCCTAGTGTGTGTGTGTGTGTGTGTGTGTGTGTGTGTGTGTGTGTGTGTGTGTGTGTGCACTAGGCTATGTATCAAGAAATGAAGGCCTGCCAATGTGCTGTAGGCCTTTTTGTCTTTTTTCTCTAAAATTACTTTTATACTTTCAGTAGTTCTACTTTTATACTTTTACTTGAGTATCAAACTATTATACTAAAGTCTTTTTAAACACTATTATCTATACTTAAAAATGAAAGTGACTTTTGACCTCTGCCCCCAATATGTGAAATTATCCCATGCATTTCACTTCGAATCCTTCTCTTAGCTAATGCATACTCTCTCTCTCTCTCTCTCTCTCTCTCACACACACACACACACACACACACACACACACACACACACACACACACACACACACACACACACATAGGCAAGCACCCACCCGCACGCACACACACACACTTACCATTAGGGGTTTTTATAAGCCCCCATCCAGTAACCCAGCACTCTGCGTCGGGTGTGAAGGTGTGTTGGGGGCGGGGCAGTGTGACAAGGGCCACGGTCTCGGAGAAGGACACCCTCTCCTTCAGCAACACCAGAGCGATGTCGTTTAAGAACATCTGTTTAGAGTTGTCGATGGCGAAGTCTGGGTGCCTCACGATCTTCTTGAGCTGCACCCTCTTTCCGGAGTGTTCCGCCAGGCTGAGCACCCCAACCCGCGCAAACGACTTGTCTAGATTGTAGTTTTCACTGAACACACACACACACACACACACACACACACACACACACACACACAGAGGAGGAGCACATGAAATACACACACACACCCACATGCATAATAATAATAGTAATGATGATTAGTAGGTGAAGACTGAAGCCAGTTAACTGAAAGGCCCAAGCTGCCTGTCAACCATCTTGAAGGTGGCTGTCAGGAAGGTGGTTTACTAATCTTTCACACACACACACACACACACACACACACACACACACACACACTAGAGATGCGCGGATTGCGGTTACAGCCGCGGACTCCGCGGATAATCCGCGGATTGGGCGGATAACGTGACGAAAAATAATATTTTAATTAAATTCGGGCGGGTGGCGGTTGAACTAATCACCTGAAAAAAAATATATACATTGTTAATTAAATATCCGAGGCAAATCTACTTTCCTTTTGGGAGAAACAAGGCCAGTCATTCCCACGACTACAGCACTTTTTCTTTTCCAGCAACAAGTGCTGCGAGCAAGCCTCCTTCAGTGCCGCTGGGCGCATTATAGTCAACGTGCACTCGCCTGAATCCTGACAATGTAGATGCAATTTTATTCCTGCATAGTGCTAAGAAACAAGTCTATACTAGAATTACCAGACTTAAGGTTAGTCATATTAAATTAATTAAAAAGAAATGTTGAAAGCAGATTTGGATAGCCTGCGTGAAACTGGACAATTGAATGAATATCCTATTTACTTTTTGCAAAACTATGTGTCAATTCAAGGCAACTAGATTACTTTGGGCAATATACAGATGAGAACCATGCGGTGCTTTCTTCCATTTCTATTTTAGCGCAGTGCCGACAAACCTGACGGGTCATAATAGCAAAATTTTACCTGTGGATGTATTTCTTGACCTATTTGTGCAGTAATCCGTTGTTAACAAACCACAATGCTGTGGTGGTCCGCAAAATGGTAAAGTTTTCAATAACGCGCACAACTCCAAAAGCTGGAGACGTCTTTTGCTAAAAAGCTTTCTCATCCTCCAATTAAAATATCTTTGTATGTCTTAATGCCCACCTCGTTTACCCTACTAAATCGATTGCCTATAGCCTAAATAGCCTAAAGCACATGCATTTGGAGATGCATATTGCGGAGTAAAAAGCATCATCAATGACAAATGAAAATGTAGGCTATAGCCTAATCATGCCATTACTGTTTTCTTTTCTATTTTAATACATGGTAGCCATGTCACTACCGATCCATATTTATCTTGCGAGCGCACTCGT
>JAODXP020000021.1:37458526-37466026 GCA_027497455.2 Sardinella longiceps | reverse complement strand
TTCAACATCATGTTCCTCACACACACACATACACACACACACACACACACACATATACATATACTCACACACCTGTAAGGTTGAGGATGAGTAGGGTCACTCTCAGGAGAGTCCAGGGTCCCATGTCTGCAGTCTGAGAAACACACACACTCACACACTCACACACACACTCACTCTGGGCTTATATTTATACACACTTCAAACCAACTCCCGCCCCATATACTTCATACACATGAGCACACAAACACACACACACACATATACACACACACACACACACACGCATGCACACACACACACACACACACACACACACACACACACACACACACACAGAAAGAGAGATTTACGTAACACAGGAATTGCATAAGATGGCTAGATAGTCAAGGAGACCACAGACACACACACACACACACACACACACACACACACACACACATACACAGAGAGATGCTCAAAGCTTTTGCAAATGATGGATCGATAATGATGGAGACCACATATGTGTGAGAGAAACACACACCCTTCTGCACATCATGCATACGTGCACACACACACACACACACACACACACACACACAGACAAACACAAACACACACATACACACACACACTCATCTGCGTGCACACACACACACACTCACCTGCGTGCGCACACACACTGACACACAAACCCTCATCTGCACATCATATGCACATCATGCATACATGCACACACACACACACACACACACACACACACACACACACTGACACACACAGACAAACACTCTGACATAGATACACACTGACACACACACACACACACACACACACTGACACACACAGACAAACACTCTGACATAGATACACACTGACACACACACACACACACACAGACAAACACACACATACACATTAAGAACAGCCCTGGTCTGCTGTAGACTGTGCAGATGCTTGTCAGTGCTACATTGAACCCTACAAGCTGACATTGTTCACCATTTTTTTATTCATGAAGTGGAATAAACAGGAATGGGATCATAAGAGAGCGTAAATTTTTTCCAATGCTGATGTAGCCAGTGGTGGTCCGCACCGCACACGCGTCTCAAACCTGCCTACCTGCAAGCTACAGACTCATGGTGCGAGAGTCGGGCGCTCTAACCACTGAGCTAAATGCCTGAGCTTCTAACTCAGCGGTTAGAAGCGCCCAAGGTATTGGGTGATGGGGATTTACATGTACTGTGCTGCCGGCGAGCTAGCTTAGCCTTAGCTTAGCCTCCGTAACACTAATGGCGAGTTCACATTACACGATTTTAGAGCCGATTCTGAGGTCGCAGGGTCGATTACAAATCACAGGTGGTCGTGGGGAAACTCGGCAGTGGCTCTGCGAGCGCAACGTTGTCATGTATGAACAACTCTCCGACACATTTAGGGCAGTCGCGGGTTCGACGCAAGTTGTCGGGGGACATCTAGGAGAAGTCGCAAGCGATTTTCCAGGCAACAGTCAATCAAGAAACATGACTCACGTTGTCATCTTTAAAATTGCCAAACTATTTTGAAGTTGCACTTCTTCACCAAGCAATAGCCTTCTTTGAAAACAGTCATGTGAAGTTTACTTTACTTGCGACACAATTGGCCATCTAGATAACCTCGTCAATAATTCTAAAATATTTTTGCGGCAATAACGAAGACGAAACAGTAGCTACACTGCAAAAAATGCCCCTCTAGAAATAAGATGAAAATTCTTAAATTCCTGTCATATTGTCTTGTATTGAGCAAAAAAATCTGCCAATGGGGTAAGCAAAATTTTCTAGGTAAGAATTCTTAAAATTTGCAAAAATAGAATTCTTAAAATTAGCAAAATAGTCTAGACTTATTTCAAGCAACATTTCTTGAAACAAGAAAAAATACTAAGATTCATTTTCTTATTTTTGAGATCTAAAGTCTATAAACTAGCCATATTTTCTTAAAACTAGTCAACAAAAAAAATGCTGAAAACAAGAAAAATTTGCTTGAATATAAGACATTTATGCTAAATTCAAGCCAGGCCATGTGGTCTCCCATCCAGCTCTGAATCCCTCACCATGCTGCTTAGCTTTATTTATGAAGTTGCTCTGCTTACCTTGGTTTGCCACTGGGAACTTGTTAAATCTCAGTGATCAAATACCAGTTTTGTCTAGTAACTATTTTGATGTAATTCTACCACAAATTGTTACCAAAGTGAAACGAAGTAGCCTATCAATAAGTTTCAGATCAACATGGTATAGCGCCACCAATGGGTCAAATCTGGAGTTGCATCTATGAAAGTGCCCGCAATTTTTTCAAAAATCTTTTCCCAAAATACAGGATTACACAAATGAGTGATTAGGCCTATGTCTCAATTAAGGCACCATAAGTATTCTTATCTTTAGCATTATTCACCCTATATGTATTTGTGTATTTAGTAGTTTAGTCTAGTAGTATGCAAGCACCATAACTACTGTATACCAGGAACAGCCTATCAACCACCAGTGTACACCATGACAACCTACTAATCAATATGATTTCAATAACAACCAGCATAGCAACCACCATTAGCCTACTACAGCAAAGACCAACCAACTACCTCAAGTACCCTAACAACATCTTATAGGCCATCTCCATATGACAGCAACCTATCAACAGGCATAGACCAGGAGAGTAGGCTATACACCATGAATACCATGGTGAATAGGCCACTGACTAAATGTATGTGCATAATTTAGGACATGGTAGGCTATGACAGCAGAGATCCCAAATTCAACACAAGTACAGTAACTGAGCTGGTGTCATTGTGTCATATAGGCCATCTGATGGGCAAACTGTAGCTGATATATAATTTTGGATCTTGATTGTGGTGTTTAACTAGTTATAATAGTTTTAAGACTGTGAAGAGGGATTAAAACCTTGCATTTCTGTCATTTTCTTTAAGATTCTTGAATTGAGAAAATGTATTAAGAGTTTTAGTCGTAAAATAAGGAAAAAAATCTTGTTACTTTCTCGAGATCATTTGTACATTTTCAAATCCATCTTGATATTAGCTGGAAAATCTTATTAAGAAAAAGTTAGATCCATTTTCTCAAAATAAGACAATATTTCTTAAGTAAAAAATGCTTGACAAGATTTTATTTCTATCTAGACTTAAAATAAGAAAAAAATAAGGAAAAAAATCTTATTGCTTTCTTGAGATCATTTGTCAATTTTCACTATAGCTTATTACTGGTTAAATTCATCTTGAAATTAGCTGGAAAATCTTAGTAAGAAAAAGTTAGATAAATTTTCTCAAAATAAGAAAATATTTTGCTTGATATAAATTGCTTGACAAGATTTTATTACTATTTTTACTTAAAATAAGACTTATTTTCAAGAAACAAGACTTTTTTTACTTGCTTAGAAATCACTTTTTGCAGTGTACAGACAACATGAGATCAGTGGCAAACTAACGAGTGGCAGTCATGCCTGTAGCCTATGGTCAGAGACATTTTTAGCCGTAAACTGGCTCTGCTATAGTCTGTATGCTAACGTTAATGTTATGGTGTTGATTATACGAACGTGGACACAACCAGCGCACCCTAGGCTCTGTCTGGGCCAGGTCTTGTAGTGTGAACACAGAGGTCGCAGATCAGCATCGCGCCCGACCATGAGACTCCTGATACTAAAACTGCTAGTCGTTAAATGTGAACACTCGAGAGCTCGCAGACGAATCTTGTTTTGTTGTGTCGTGGCTAAAATCGTGTAATGTGAACTTGGCTTAAGAACATAAGTTAGAATTTTTTTCCAATGCTTAGAACATGAGTTAGAGTCTAGAACATGAGTTAGAATCTAGAACATGAGTCAGAATCTTTTCCCGTGACACAAATCTAGAATCTTTTCTCATGTGACTCATAGCTGCCGAAAGGTGATTGTGGGTCAGTTTCAGGTTTGGTCACACACACACACACACACACACACACACAGGCATGGACACACACATACATACGCACATACATACACATACAGGCATGGACACACACACAGGCATGGACACACGCACACACAGGCATGGATACACACACACACACACACAGGCATGGACACACACACACACACACACACAGGCATGGACACACACACACACACACACTCAGGCATGGACACACTCACACACACACACACACACACACACACACACACACACTTGCATGAATGTGGGTCAGGTTAAGGTTTGGTTCCGTCTGCTCAGCACAGTAGATGAGACATGTGATAGCAGGGTGTCCGCGGGTTTGTAAAAAGTTGTAAAAGGTAGTAAATGAAATCAGGTCAAATTAAGGCCAGTAAAAAGTAGTAAAAAGTAAGAAGCGTCCTCTGACGAGGTAGTAAATTTTTGAGCCCCCATCCAAATGACGCTATGAATTTTTCAATTTGTTTAACTCACATCCATCCTAACTCCTTAAATTACTAAACTTCTGTGGACTTAGCCTACTGTATTATTTTGCGTTGCGAGTGGAACCTGAGTGATAAGCTGCAGATGATGTCACGCCTGCCTACCTCACGCGCGGTCAATCAATCTGGGTAGGCTACCTGCCAGATCTCTTCGCAAGTTCGCTATTAGTTAATTTCAAATAAAGGAACCGTAACAAAGGCTATGAAGATTAGACGACTTGAGGTAAAAGGCTGTGAGTGAAACTGTCGCCACTTTTTTGTTGCCTGTCACGTCATTAAGGACTTAAACACCCATGAGGATAAATGTTGCACCAGAGACAGTGGGTGAAGCAGGTCATTGCGGATGAGAATATGTCTGTCATCTGTTAAAAAGTTCCTATTTAGAAATGACTTCTTTTGAGGCATAGCCTTCATGTTTTCATATCCGCTCACTAGTCTTTGCCTCGTAATGCCATTCATTTCGGCTACATTATCCGTCAAAGCCCCGTAAGGATCAAAACGATTTCAAATGAACCGTCATTTTTGCTAGCTAGCTTGACTTTGCAAATCACCAGTGCTATGAATGAGGCTAGATTTAAGAAAATATAGCCAAATAGCACGTCAGTAATGATTTTTTTAAAAAGTGTTTCAAACATACAGTGATTTTGAGTATTTCAAAGAAATGTGATCACTGAAGCTATTGTCAGCATGCGCCTGTCTGTGCGCTGAATTGTGCATAGGACTCATGTGAAATTGAATGGGGAAAGGCCAGACGGCTCTCACCCAATCCTGTTCTCTTATGATGAGTCCTGTGTAATCTTATATGTCCACATGAGTGATAAATATAAGGTAAATAATAAACATATTCAGAACAATAATATATATGATCCTGAAAGTTAAAGTGTTAATGATGATAGCCTAATACGGTGTCCTGACACAAGTAAGCTGTATCATAAGCAATAATTCATAAGTAATTTAGGGGTGCTGTGAATGCAAAAAATGTTGATGGGGTGCCTTGAGCTCAAAACGTTTGAGAACCACTGGACTAAAGCAAAAATAGATATTTCAGATTTTAGTTGCATTTTTTACAGTAGGTTGCATGAGGAAAGAGAGAGGGGTGGGGGGGGGGGGGGTATCCTATCCAGGCTCCTGTAATTTAGGGTATCTACCTCTACTGTATGTACTGTAATCAGAAAGAATCATCGTGGGTTTTCAAACTTTGGCGGCATAGCCTAATATTGACAAACTAGAAAAGCACTGAGAGAGCGCAGACCTCCGCCAAGGCAATGTGGACAAAGACACAACATAAATTCCAGATTGTGTTCTGGATCACTGATCGTACCAAAATTGTCTGAATATGTAGGATTCCACCGCCCCCAAAGAAAAAAAAAGTGCGCTGCTAGATGTTGTGGAGGTAGTAAAAATATTGTAAAAGGTAGGAAAAAAGGTAGTAAATGGTAGTAAATTCAGCACCAGGATTCCTGTATATACCCTGGATAGGAAGACCAATGCAGGCTGTGTGTGTGTGTGTGTGTGTGTGTGCGTGTGTGTGTGTGTGTGTGTATGTGTGCACGTACACACATGTGATAGGAAGACCAATGCAGGCTGTGTGTGTGTGTGTGCGTCTGTGTGTGTGCATGTGTGTGTGTGTGTGTGTGCATGTATGAGTGTGTGTGTGTGTGTGTGTGTGTGTGTGTGTGTGCATGTATGAGTGTGTGTGTGTGTGTGTGTGTGTGTGTGTGCATGTGTGTGTGTGTGTGCATGTATGAGTGTGTGTGTGTGTGTGTGTGTGTGTGTGTGTGTGTGTGTGTGTGTGTGTGTGTGTGCATGTACACACATGTGATAGGAAGACCAATGCAGGCTGTGTGTGTGTGTGAGTGTGTGTGTGTGTGTGTGTGTGTGTGTGTGTGTGTGTGTGTGTGTGTGTGTGTGTGCACGTACACACATGTGGTAGGAAAACCTACTCAGACTGAAGTGCTAGGTGACTAGGTTCCCAGGGCCCCAGGTAAGTGAAGGGCCCTAGAGGAATTTGGAATTATAATATATTAAATACATATAATATTATTACAGGGGACGGGGGGGACGGGGGGGGCATGGTCAGTCAATGTGATGCAGAAACGGCGATGGGCTTGAAGAGGACTATGGGCATGTTTCACACCTGAACATTCCGACATAGATTGAAGCTTCATACACATACATGTAAAACCACTTTTATCTATTCGGGACTTCCAAATTTGTGGGCTTCAAATGTGTAGGCCTATTATTTGAAAGAAAGTGAATTTAGACATGTTTTAAATGTTATTACCCATTTTTTTTCAAGTCAGAAAGGGGCATAAATCCAATGCATTTCAATGATAGAATGTTCAGTTTACCACCATGGAATGTCGGAATGTTTGGGTGTGAAACAAGTCTACACAAACAGCTGCATTCAGAGGCCATAGACTTGTTTCACACCTGAACATTCCGACATTCCATGGTGTTCAGTTTACTACCATGGAATGCTTTTAGAATCTCGGAATGTTCAGGTGTGAAACAAGTCTATTCCACTGCATGTTTAGTTGTATTTTAATGCATGTGACAAATAAAACTTCTGATTCCTGATTCTGTCTCATTTTATTCTGTTGATTTCAGACATTGAAAGCATTTATCCAGAATAGCTGTGTGTGCCTTACAAGCCTAAGCCAGACTATAACTTTAAATGTATGTCGATTTGCTACCGCTATGGTAGCCTAGAACTCTAGACGTACCCCTCTGGCGTGTCAGGCTACCGCTATGGTAGGCCTACGGATTAGAGCCCTGCACGGGCCTATTATCTCGGCCCGCGTCCGGCCCGAGCCCGGGGGGGTGGAGCCCCAGCCCGGCCCGGCCCAACCAGCCTTCATAATTCTCAGGCCCGTGTCCGGCCCGAAGCCCGAATTATTATTATTATTTTTTTTTTTTCAAATTTCCCATACCATCCTCTAGGCTGTCAATGTTGCTGATATTAAAATAGTTAAAATAGGGATCCTTTTTTCGGTCGAACTTATTGATGTCAACACTTGCGAAATCCAAGGTTGCTTAACCACAAGGTTTTAGTGCAATAGCGCCATAGCCCTATTCATTCAT
>JAODXP020000021.1:37448526-37451026 GCA_027497455.2 Sardinella longiceps | reverse complement strand
TTTGGTTTCAGCCCCAATTTTATCTGTATGATCAGGACATTATACCGTGACATTGAAAGCATGCTCAAGGTTAATGGTGACTTGTGCGCGCCGTTTAAGGTCTATAGGGGTGTCAGGCAAGGGTGTCCTTTGTCGGGCATGCTCTACAGTTTGGCGATTGAGCCTCTTCTTATAAGGTTGAGGAGAGACATTGTCGGGGTCAAAATCCCTGATTGTGACACAGTTTTTAAGTTGTCAGCCTATGCTGACGATGTGGCCATCCTTATAAATGGTCAGGGAGATATTAACACATTGTTAAAAATTTGTGATGAGTTTAAGGTTGTCTCTTCAGCAAGGGTAAATTGGTCAAAAAGTTTAGCCCTACTGGTTGGAAGTTGGGGGATGGTGAACCTAGTCTGCCTGATGGCTTGGTATGGAATAGGGGTGGGTTTAAATACCTGGGTGTTTTTTTAGGTGATGATGTTTTCATGCAAAAGAACTTTGAGGGCATACTTGAAAAGGTTAAAGGTCGGCTGGAGAAATGGAAATTTCTTTTCAACATCACTTCCTACAGGGGACGTGTCCTTATCATCAACAACCTGGTTGCGTCCTCTCTGTGGCATCGACTGGCTTGTGTGGACCCTCCTTCAAACCTGCTACCCAAGGTTCAGTCGGTCTTGGTCAACTTCTTTTGGGACAATCTACACTGGGTACCTCAGAGCGTTCTATATCTGCCAAAGGAGGATGGTGGTCATGGACTTATTCATCTACAGAGTCGAGCGGCTGCCTTTCGTCTGCAGTTTATACAGCGTCTCCTCATGGGTCATGTGGATTCAAGCTGGAAAGCTGCAGCCTGTTGCATTTTACAGAACTGTGAAGGGTTGGGGCTGGATAGACAGTTGTTCTGGCTTAATCCAAACAGAATGAATGTGTGCACATTTCCTGCTTTTTACAAGAATCTGTTTAAAGTGTGGTCTCTTTTTTAAAGTACAACGTTCACGGCAGACAAGCTCATTATTCTGGTTGTTGAAGGAGCCTCTGATCCATGGGTCTTTTCTTGATGTGAGTCAGGACCTGTCCCTGGTACCTACTTCTAGGCTTATCAGCTCTGGGGTTACAACTCTTGGGGATCTTGTAGAGGTTGCTGGTCCTGAGTTGGATGGCAGTCTTACTTTAGCCCAGCAGCTAGGTGTAAGGTCATTACGGATGGTTAATCAGCTACTTGGGAAATGGCGGTCCCTCCTTTCTGAGGAGGAGATGCAAATGCTAAGAGATTTTTTTTGGGGGGAGTGTAGTCCTGACTGTCAGGACCCCTTTCCTAGACTTATTCTCTTTCCAGACTTAGCAGATTGCACTGGCAGCTACTTACTCACCAATAGTTTAGTTTTACTGGGCCCTACAGCTGCTAGTGGGAAATCACTGTACAAACTATGTGTTCTTTCTTTGAATAAGAGGTCTCTGAACAAAAGGGTGGATACACCCTGGCGTGAACTTTTTCAGGTTGATGATGATGTTAAACCACAATGGCGGGCGTTGTACAAGTCACCATTAACAAAAAAAGCTGGCGATCTACAATGGCGCATTTTGCATGGGGCAATAGCAGTGAATGCTTTTATATCTGTTTTAAATCCAACTGTCGATCAAGGTTGCCCTTTTTGTTCTGTGAGAGAGACTGTCTTCCATGCCTTTATGCACTGCCAGAGGCTAAGACCTTTATTTGCTGCGTTGACGACACTTTTCATTTTCATTTTTGGTTTCAAATATGTGCAAAAGCATCGTTTCAAGTGTCAGCTGCTAAACTTTCTGCTTGGCCAAGCAAAAATGGCCATATATGTGAGCCGTAAGAGAAAAGTTGAACAGGATGTTAATCCTGATATTTTAATGGTGTTTTCTACTCTTGTCAAATGTCGTATGTTGATTGATTTTAATTTCTATAAATCTATGAAGAGTCTTGATGTTTTTGAAGAAAAATGGTGCTATAATAATGTCTTGTGTATGGTTGATAATGACAAACTTCAGATTGCACATCCCTTTAATTAAGAGACATTCCTAACTTATTTTTTGTGAGTATAGCGTCAAGTTGATCTTGTTGTAACTGTCAAGTTTTGTAATAAAGGGACGTTGAAAATTCATAATTCATTCTCTCTCTCTTTCTCTCTCTCTCTCTCTTGTGCTCTCTCTCTTTCTCTCTCTCTCTCTCTCTCACTCTCTCTCTCTCTCTCTCTCTCTTTCTCTCTCTCTCTCTCTCTCTCTCTCTCTTGTGCTCTCTCTCTCTCTCACTCTCACACACACACACACACACATGCACACAATTCTCTGCAGCTCTGTCTCTCTCTTGCTTGCTATCTCTCTCTCTCTCACACACACACACACACACACACACACACACACACACACACACACACACACTCAAATAAGACAAGTAACTCCGAGTTAAATGTTTTTCAGATTTCGTGTTTTGGTGTGTATCGCCACGGCAACTGCCAGCTTCCTGCTGGTGTCCTTCTCTACGTGTGTGTGG
>JAODXP020000021.1:37413526-37431026 GCA_027497455.2 Sardinella longiceps | reverse complement strand
TTCAGTAAAGCTACGAGCACGCTTGAAATGAGTTCCAGTGACTTCGGGTTTTATTAATGTTATACTCAGTTAAGTTATCTACCCTCCACTCGGGTATCAGGTACAATTAACAAAGAAACACAACATGGTGTCAGAAAGCGGAGCTGAGTTACGTTAACCGAAGAAGTTATATGTAAGTCTGACAGGATTTTCTGACGGCTAGTTCATCTTCGCGCGCTAACGGCTGGCTAGGAGAAAATGGAGCAGTTCAAGCCTCCCTCACCTCTACTTCTGACGGGCAATCTGGCGGAAAATTGGCGCAGATGGGAACAACGATTCCGGCTCTACATGAAGGCAGCTGATGCGTTGGACAAGCAAGAAGATATCAAGATAGCCATTCTACTTCACACCGTGGGGACGACGCTTTGGAAGTGTACAATACACTCACCGTTAACCTGGTAGATGAGGAGAATGAGACGATGGAGGATGTGCTAACGGCATTCCGAGAATACTGCAGCCCTCAGAAAAACGTGGTATTCGAAAGGCACCAATTCTGGTCACATCCGATGGCTGAAGGTATTTCAGTAGACAGATTTATTACAGAACTGAGACAGAAAAGTAAAGATTGCGAGTTTGGCGCAAGTGAAAGTGACATGCTGAGGGATAAGCTTGTGTTTAGCATTTCAAATGCACATCTTAAAGAAAGACTGTTACGTGAAAATGGCTTATCACTGCAAAGAGCTTTAGAAATGTGCAGGGCTACGGAATTAGCCAAGACTCATATACAAGCCATGCAGGCAGCAGCGAGTGCAGTCCACGACGCTCCAGTGGATGCTATTCATTTTAAGAAAGGCAAAGGGCAGACACGATCAAATGAGAGCAGGAAGATAAAGGCTCCAGGAGACTGTCAGAGATGCGGGCGAAAGCACGAGCCGCGTCAGTGCCCAGCATACGGAGTGGTATGCCATAGTTGCGGGAAAAGCAACCATTTTTCAAAAGTATGTCGTGCAGCCAGTAACAATGGTGTGAAACCTAAAACAAAGACAGTACACGAAATTGAGAGTGAAGTGGATTCCATATACATTGGGACAATAGCAAGTGCTGAAGTCAATGCTATTAATTCACAAGACAGTGCGTGGTACACAGAGGCCACAGTTGGCGGTGTAGCAGTGAAATTCAAGCTCGACACAGGCGCAGAGGCGAACGTGTTGCCTCTGTCCGTTGTTCAGAAAATGTCAACTCCTGCACAAGTCAAGCCCACATCCACAGTGCTAGTTGCATTTGGCGGTGCTCGTCTCATCCCAAGAGGCATCGTGTCACTGAAATGCCGGACTGCCAAAACAGCCACCACCTTGCAGTTCTATGTGTCAGCTCAATCAGACATGCCAATCCTAGGCAGGGCTGCGTGTGAGGATCTGCAGCTGGTGAAGAGGATCGAGACAGTTGCCATAAAGTCAGCAGCCACCAAAGAGGATTTATTGAAGATGCACCCAGATGTCTTCAAGGGGCTAGGTGAGTTCCCTGGGGTCCACCACATTCATGTTGACCCATCAGTTGCACCTGTGGTCCATGGATGCAGAAACATTCCACTCTCTATCCGCGACAAACTGAAAGAGACATTACAAGACCTTGTTCAGCGTTCTGTTATAACACCTGTGACAGAACCGACAGAGTGGGTGAACAGTTTAGTGATTACAGAAAAGAAGAATGGAACACTGAGGGTGTGTTTGGACCCTCGGGACCTGAACGTGGCAATAAAGCGTCAGCACTATTCCATCCCCACTCCAGAAGATGTTAGAAGTGACCTGGCTGGGAAGTCCATCTTCACCATACTGGACGAGAAGGATGGATACTGGCAGATCAAGCTCGATGAGCCATCGTCGAAGCTGTGTACATTCAACACGCCATGGGGTCGCTACCGTTTCCTGCGGCTACCATTTGGTATCAAGTCTGCTAGTGAAGTTTTTCAGCAGAAGAATCATGAGACTTTTGGAGACATTCCAGGCGTACACGTGATCGCCGATGACATGATTATTGCTGCATCTTCAGAGCAAGAACATGATGCCATCCTCTGCAAAGTAATGAAGAGAGCAAAAGAGGCCAACGTGAGATTTAATGGTGACAAGATCCAGTACAAGGTGAACACTGTGAGGTACATGGGGCATATCATCACACCAGAGGGACAAAGACCTGATGAGGCCAAGATAAAAGCCATTGCCAACATGCCGCCTCCAGTTGACAAGCCTGGCTTGCAGCGACTGCTGGGTATGACTAAGTACTTAGCACAGTACATACCACATGAAGCGACACTAACAGCACCTCTCAGACAGCTGCTTAGAAAAGACGCCGTGTGGCAGTGGAGTCCACACCACAGCACTGCACTTGAAAGCTTGAAGGCTGCCCTCACGAAAGCGCCTGTACTGAGATTTTATGATCACAGACTGCCACTGACTATACAAGCTGATTCGTCGAAAGATGGCCTGGGAGCATGCCTCCTCCAAGAAGGCCACCCTCTATGTTATGCGTCCAGAGCACTCACTGAGACTGAGCAAAGATATGCTCAGATCGAGAAGGAGCTGCTCGCTATAGTCTTTGCGGCAAAGAAGTTCCATCAATACATATATGGCAAGACAGTAGCAGTGCAGTCAGATCACAAACCTTTGGAGATCATCGTTAAGAAGCAGCTTTCCAAAGCACCTGCTCGTCTTCAGCGAATGCTCCTGCAACTGCAAAGGTATGATCTTAACATTTCCTACACCCCAGGCAAGCACATGTACATCGCAGACACCCTGTCACGTGCAACGAGAAACAGAGAGTCTGATGAAGCTGATGACCTCAGTGATGAAAAGGTTGTGCATGGCCTGGAAGCCACAGATGCGCTGAGCACAGAAACACTCAGCCAGCTGAAAGATGCTACTGCGTCAGATCCAGTGCTACAGGCTCTACGTGAGACAATGGAGAAGGGCTGGCCACGGAAGAGACGCAGTCTTGACATCAACCTGCACAGCTATTGGCCAATGCGGCACAACATTAGCATGGAGAATGGCGTCATGATGGTCGGGGACAAGATCATCATACCTCAGAGTTTCAAACAAGTCATCCTAGAGAAGCTACATATAGCTCATCAAGGCATCCAACGAACAAAGGCCAAAGCAAGACGAGTCCTCTACTGGCCTGGAATGACACGTGACATAGAGATGATGATTGAAAAGTGTGCACCATGTCAGCAGCTGCAACCACAGCATCAGAAGGAGCCACTCATCACACACGACATTCCTGAGTTGCCTTGGATGAAGGTAGGCACTGATATTTTTGAACTGAGGGGCCAGTCATATCTCCTGTTAGTGGACTATCTCACAAAATTTCCTGAAGTATTGAACCTGCCTGACAAATCAGCGTACTCAGTGATACAGAAGATGAAATCTGTGTTCGCCAGGCATGGTATCCCTAGGGAGATTGTTAGTGACAATGTGCCATTTGGCAGTTATGAGATGAAATCATTTGCCTCATTGTGGGGGTTTACTCTCACACACTCCAGTCCGGGTTATCCTCAGTCTAATGGACTTTCAGAAAAGAATGTAAAGACTGTGAAACATGCCCTACTTAAAGCACTGAAGACTGGTACAGATCCACATCTTGTACTACTGTCGCTGAGAAACACACCAGTGACAGGCATGAAGGAATCTCCTGCGGAAATGCTGATGGGGCGCGTCCTGAGAAGCACACTCCCATGTTCCAGTGCTGTGTTGAAGCAGTCCACTCCACAACACATACACAGCAGACTACAGGACCTGCAGCTTCGTCAGCAGCGCTACTATGATCGCAACACCAAGCCACTGCCAGAGCTCGCCCCGGGCTCCACTGTCCACATGCACACTAGGCGTGGTTGGGAACCTGCTGTAGTGCTACACAAGAGAGGAGAACCGCGGTCTTACACAGTGCAGACACCTGCGGGAAAGACCTTCAGGAGAAACAGGCGCCACCTCCGAAAGATTCACCAGAGTCTGTTCAGAGACACAGACCCTGATGGACACTCTGAGGAAGCACCGTCACAAGCGCTGTCAGCTGACCCACCACCACAAGATTCCCCAGTGACAGCAGACAACCCTTCGGTGCATCACACTCACACACGCAGTGGCAGAGCTGTCATGCGCCCTGCCAAATTCAAGGATTTTGTTATGGAGACTTAACAGAAAGAGTTTCAGTTAACATTTTATTCTCTCTGAAAAAAAAAAGAAAGAAAAAAGAAAGAAAAGAAAAGAATGGTTACAGAGAGTCATGTATTGGTTTAATGTGTTTGAGCTGTGTGTTGCTTACAGTATGCATAGAAATGTTTTAAGTGCCTAGGGCCTACAGTATGCATATGAGTTTTGATGAGATTTTTATTGCTCACAAGTGTGTGTTCCCAAAGCAGTATATTTGCTGTTCATGTTGATGAGTTACAGGAAATCGAATTGATATGGTTTAAAGTAAAGTAAAGTCTTAAGCTAGAAAAAAGGGATGTAGTGGATTTAACATAAGCACTCGGTGCTCGACTGAGTTGCCCTCCAATGTTATCCTGTCTATCACTGATCGATTGCTCATGCCTGATGTAATGCAAGTTGAAGTTGTTCAGTAAAGCTACGAGCACGCTTGAAATGAGTTCCAGTGACTTCGGGTTTTATTAATGTTATACTCAGTTAAGTTATCTACCCTCCACTCGGGTATCAGGTACAATTAACAAAGAAACACAACACTCCCCAGCTCCACTTGATACAGCCAGTCTCCTCAACCAGACATTCATATCCTCCCCAACTACACTTGATATTGATGATCTCCCAACTCCCAGGTGGCTCAGTGGAAGAGTGCTGGTCTGCAGTGTAAGTATGTGTGCTGCCTTAGAGGATATGGGTTCAAATCCTGAGAAGGACAAAGTGTGTGTCAGAGAAATTGAGTAGGTGATGAGTGAATGAGGAGAAGATGGCAAACTAGATAATTGTTGGGTGGAAAGTTTTTTCCTGATGCCAATTCTGGCAGCCAACTAGACTTGATGTTGATATCCTCCCCAACTTGACTTGATATTGATATCCTCCCCAACTAGGCTTTATTGATATCCTCCCCAACTAGACTTTATATAGACTGTTTCTCCAACAACCAGGTGGCCTGGTGGAAGAGTGCTGGTGTGTATGTGTGCTGCCCTAGAGGATATGGGTTCAAAGCTGGAGTAAGACTAAGTGTGTGTGTTTGTGAGAGAGAGATTGAGTAAGTGATGGGATAATGGCAAAAGAAGGTAATTGTTGTTTAGGTAGAAAAAGTCCAGTGTAAAACAAGCCATTTTGGGTTCCTCAGTGCCAATTCTGGCAGGCAACAAGTTGCAAAGTTTGACCACCTAAAAAAAATTATAATCCCCTACATCTATCTTGTATTTCTTCGGGGGGCCAAGTAAGCCCCCCCATTTCTTTCTCTTTCTAGCTCCATCTTCTGCTCCTCTCCCCCTGGGATTCATCATCAGCTTAGTCCATGGAGGTCCTCCACAGGTCCCTTGTCAGCAGGCAGAGCTGGGATTGAACCAGCAACCTTGGGGATGGGGATCTCTGATGCTACCGCTGCACCACTGGCTCCTCCGGGATGGTGGAGAGTTCCCTGTTCAGAGAAGTCCTTGGGTGCCAGTATAGTATAGCGCTTAAACAATGTCTTCAGTCCACATTTATGCTTTCATCCAAAGCAACTTGCATTGTGCTAACTATAAATTACACAAGGGCCAGTCACCCACAAGAGTAACAGTGGCAATTGGGATCTGAACCCATAATTTACAGGGTATTAACATGGTAGCCATGCTTAACCACTAAACCACCTCAGGGACAGTTTGGTTGGAACAGAAACTGTATAATGTCTTCTGCACTGATCACCCTACTGAAGGTCCTAGTGTCAGTGGTCAAGGTTATGTTGGGTCATAAATTAAATAGTTAAAGACAAGTGTGACACTGACAATTATCACCCATTGAAATTGGAATGGAATACTGTTTTATAATTGGCTGTCATTGGCTATAATTGGGTGTCTGTTAATTCTTGATAAAAGGACACCTGTTACGTTTGTCAGGTAAAAAAGTTTCACCAGCGTTCTATATCAATGCTTTGCCACCTCTGTCTTAGAGCAACTTCATTTGCTGCTTTCAGATACAGTAGGGCCTATCAATAACCCTCTGCTGCTCTAAACTAAGATACAGAAAACATTTTTAGATCACTGTAAACCACCGCAGTCGGACCATAAAAAGCTACAACTGTTACTACAGAACAGACTAAAACTTCATCTTTATGTATTTATTCGGTTATCAGCTTCATGGCAAATATGGTCATGCATTAGACATTTTCTGCTATAGCCATATTTAGGCTACTGCTATAATGCTATAGCCTTCTTTAGGCTACTGCAAATCCACACGTCAAATCCAAACATGCATCATTAATGAATAGCGAGAGGGTAAGATGAGCCACTTTTTACATTCTTCATCATTCCGCTGATTTGGAGAGGATAAAGTGTGCAATTTCCCAAACCCCTAGCCTGGTAAACCAGACTAAATGTGAGATTGGATGTCTATTTAGTCTGGCCTCGATGAATGGATACAACGGGAGATTGTTGATGAACACAACCCGTTGTCTTTCAAACCATATCTGTGCGTATAGGCCAACGCTCTGTCGTTTCTCCCTCAAAACCCCAACCGCTTTGATTCAAAACACATCTCTGCGTTATGATTGGTGTCAATGGTGTGATTGTTTTTTTCCAGATTTCTGGCATTCTCGGCAGAATTGGAGAATGATGCGAGGTTAGACCCACTCGCAGACAAAAGATTTTGGCTTCCAGCGGGTGGTGCTAGTTTACTAGGCTACCAAACCCCCATCACATGTTAAAATTGGTTTATGGTTTCCAAGACAAAAAGGGGTGTCTGATCTCATCTTACCCAGCGGCTAATTTCTCCCTTCCCCTCCCCTACCTGCTGTATTGAAACAGGGGGCAACAGTGACCTACAGGAGCTGCAAAGAAGTTTCCCGGTTTAGAGATAATATACCTAGTAATAAATTCATCAATCAATTTATTAACAACAAAACAAATGTATTGATCTGTATTTTAACACTGTGAAAATCCTTTGGAAATCATTCTTTCACAACAAAACTGCATTTTCTAAAATCACAGAACCTTACATTCCAACCACTAATGCACTAATGCAAAAGATCCGCTCACCATTGTCCTAAGATCCGCTCACCATTGTCCTTATGATCCACATTATCATTGTCCTTAAGATCCGCTCACCATTGTCCTTAAGATCCACATTATCATTGTCCTTAAGATCCACTCACCATTGTCCTAAGATCCACTCACCATTGTCCTAAGATCCACTCACCATTGTCCTTAAGACCCACATTATCATTGTCCTAAGATCCACTCACCATTGTCCTAAGATCCACATTATCATTGTGCTTGTATTCAATAACATTAATTACAAAACCACATTACCTTGTCCTTATATTCAATAACAGTTATTACAAAACCACATTACCCTTGTCCTTATATTCAATAACAGTTATTACAAAACCACATTATCGTTGTCCTTATATTCAATAACATTAATTACAAAACCACATTATCATTGTGCTTATATTCAATAACATTAATTACAAAATTATATTCAATAAGACTAATTACAAAACCACATTATCATTGTCCTTATATTCAATAACATTAATTACAAAACCACATTATCATTGTGCTTATATTCAATAACAGTAATTACAAAACCACATTATCATTGTCCTTATTCAATAAGACTAATTACAAAACCACATTATCATTGTCCTGAGATTGTACTAAACTGGTGATTGGGCAGTGGAGATGTCCCTCCCCTCAGGCCTATGATTGGTGAGTGAAGATGTCCCTCAGGCCTGTGATTGGGCATTGGAGATGTCCCTCCCCTCAGGCCTGTGATTGGGCAGTGGAAATGTCCCTCCCCTAAGGCCTGTGATTGGTTAGTGAAGATGTCCCTCCCCTAAGACCTGTGATTGGTGAGAGTCTGAAGATGTGGGAGAATGGAGGATAGAGTGATCTAGTGGAGGAGTGGAGGATAGAGTGATCTAGAGGAGGAGTGGAGGATAGAGTGATCTAGAGGAGGAGTGGAGGATAGAGTGATCCTCGAGAGGAGGAGTGGAGGATAGAGTGATCTAGTGGAGGAGTGGGAGGATAGAGGATCTAGAGGAGGAGTGGAGGATAGAGTGATCTAGGGGAGGAGTGGAGGATAGAGTGATCTAGAGGAGGAGTGGAGGATAGAGTGATCTAGAGGAGGAGGAGTGGAGGATAGAGTGATCCTCTAGTGGAGGAGTGGAGGATAGAGTGATCCTCTAGAGGAGGAGTGGAGGATAGAGTGATCTGGAGGAGGAGTGGAGGATAGAGTGATCCTCTAGAGGAGGAGTGGAGGATAGAGTGATCTGGAGGAGGAGTGGAGGATAGAGTGATCTAGTGGAGGAGTGGAGGATAGAGTGATCTAGAGGAGGAGTGGAGGATAGAGTGATCTAGTGGAGGAGTGGAGGATAGAGTGATCTAGTGGAGGAGTGGAGGATAGAGTGATCCTCTAGAGGAGGAGTGGAGGATAGAGTGATCTAGTGGAGGAGTGGAGGATAGAGTGATCCTCTAGAGGAGGAGTGGAGGATAGAGTGATCTAGAGGAGGAGTGGAGGATAGAGTGATCTAGTGGAGGAGTGGAGGATAGAGTGATCTGGAGGAGGAGTGGGAGAGTGGGGGGTAGAGTGATCCTCTAGAGGAAGAGTGGAGGATTGAGATCTCAATCTGTTTTTTCTTCTTTTCCTTCTCCATCTCCTTGGGGAAAAAGAGAGACATGAAATTGAGCTCCAACTTCTCTAAATCTACACCACTGCCAATGACAACATTCAGCAATAACACATTATAATTCTACACTTCTCTAAATAAATACACACCACTGCCACTTACAACACATTATAATACTACACATCTCTTAATAAATACACAATACACACCACTGCCATTGACAACATTAAATACACACCACTGTCAATGACAACATTCAGCAATAACACATTATAACACTGCTAATAATATTGCTACAGTATTTGAGAATTTAGACTAATGTCTAAATTAATTTTATACCTGATTTGACATGGATATTTACTGTTCCGTGGAAGGTGTTGCTAGAGAGGCTGGGGGCCACAGCAACTGCACCAGTTTGAGCCGTAATGGAGGATGAGACTGGGGCTGGCTGGACTGGGTTGGAGGAGCCAGAATGGATCTCTGCTGGGGGAACTGAAAGACAAAAGACCACAGCGGAGAAAACATGAGAAAAACTAATCGTCAACTCTAATCTGTATGTAGATAGTTAGCATATTGCACTTGCTCTATGCTACCTTTCACAGGGCTTTGGTGTGGCTGTGTGTCTGTGTGTGTGTGTCTGTGACTATCTGTGTTTGTATTTGGTGTTTTCTCTCTACTACCTTCCTTACGGGTCTGGATGTTGCATGGAGGTGTAGCGTCAGGAGCTAGAGGTTTCATACGCTCCTGTTGAGGTGTGTTCCCAGACACTTCCTGTTTGATCTCTGCTTGCCACACTTCCTGCTTGTCCACAGAGCTGAGGAGCCTCATCTGAAATTCACAGGCCTCGGTTAAACACACCTTAAAGAAGTTGGGTGCAATAGGGCTGTGTCTGAGCTCTATCCGCCCTGGAGGTATAGTGTGGTTGTCTGGATGGCAGCTGGTCTTTAAAACATAAAAGGTATGAATCGAAAGATGTCCCTCAGGGCGGGGGATGTCTAGTCTGACACCACTGAATTGTTCCTCCTGTTTCATCAGTAGATTTAGCAGGTGGGGATCCTCTGGCAGGAGGTACGTGCGGTAGGTTAGGGGGGAGGTGCTGCACCGATACACCTGAACATCTGCATGGATCCACGGAGAGATGAGATACTTTAAAGAGGACAAAACCCCAAGGGGAGAAAAGGAGGGCTTGACAAGCCTGGCATGGAAGCGACTCAGCTCACAAGCCTCTATGGACACCCCACTGTTCTGCTTATGGAGAACTTTAACTGCATCATTCAGAGAAGAAGGCTGACTACCCCCCAAACAGAGAAAATGGGGCAGGTGGATCTCCTCCAGCTCTCCTGATATGAGCCTGATGTCCATCAGAGGACCAGCTGGACTCATCTGCATGTGGGCCAGCTCTTCAGCAAAGACATGCCAGTCTGTGAAGCAGTAGTGCAGGGCGACTGGAGCAGCACAGGACCAGCGCAGACCAGACTCTGAGCACTCATAGCTCCCTGCAGGAGAGCTCAGGCTGTAGGTGGAGATGCTCTTCTCTGGGGAGACTTCAGGCTTCACCAGGACCCAGTGGCTGGAGTCTGGAACTTCAGCACAGGATTCACAGCTCCTCTGTGGTAAAGCAATGTGCTCATCCTCCCTGTGAGAAACACACACACACACACACACACACACACACACATAATGAGATGAATACAGTATGTGTGTAATAACTAATCGCTAGTGGTATGACACATACACACACACACACACACACACACACACATAATGAGATGAATACAGTATGTGTGTAATAACTGATCGCTAGTGGTTTGACCCTTGACCCCAAACCCCCACTACTTTGTATGTAATTTACTTCACTGTGTGTGTGTGTGTGTCTGTACAGCCCACTGCTTTGAGATAGTGTGCCTCACTGTGTGTGTGTGTGTGTGTGTGTGTGTGTGTGTGTGTGTGTGTGTGTGCATTGCCCTCTGCTCTAGATTAGTGTGTGTGTGAGTATGAAAAGAAAGTGCAATCTGCTTTATCCTGCTGAGCGCGACCAATGCGCCTATGTCGGGCGCATATGAATAGTAACGTGTAGCGTTACATGGGCAGTAACGGAAACGGCGTTATGACGATGGAAACAGTCATTTATTTGATTACTCGTTACTGAAAAAAGTAACTGCGTTAGTAACGCCGTTATACTCTAACGCCGTTATTCCCAACACTGGTGGTTAATTGCTTAAATGAACACCTGTATGTCTTTCTATCAGAGACACAATTAGCCCACTGCAGTTATGTCACACATGTGTCCATGGACTAATAATTTGTTTCACACTCAGTGCTTTGGATTTAACACCACTTAAAGAAACCGAACTGACAACGAAGACGCTTGGCTGGCCAAAGGCCTAGCTAATCATAGGAAGACCGAGCAGAGAGTGCCAGCACTAGCCTGACATAGCCCGACCATAATACTGCTGTTCATCCGTATTCATGGTCTGGAGGTTCTTTAACCTGACGCGATTATAGTGCGGGAGGGAGGGCATTCAGTTCTGGTTTGAAACGATTGGACAGCTCGTCTAATCAGCTTCGTTTATTGGCCGGTAGACTCTCTACCGATGTAAACATGCGCCAGAAGACTGTTCCCAGACCATAGTTACGGATGAACATTCGTATTATGGGCGGGCTATGTCAGGCTATGCCAGCACACCGTAGGTATGTAGACCGCTCTCTGATTCTTCTTTCAAGCTGACACGCATAGACGCACACATCCCAGTTAGGACCTACTACCAAGTTTGTGCACCACATGTAGGGCTACACATAGAATAAACTGTGGGTTCTTAGGGGTTCACGTTACGTTGGGGTCGAGGTTCAGCTACATTAGTTTAACCCAAAAACAACGTGAACTAGGGTGTAGCCGCCGGGCCGTCCGCTCTTTTGTAACACCTGCCCACTGCTCAGGAATAGTGTGTGTGTGTGTGTGTGTGTGTGTGTGTGTGTGTGTGTGTGTGTTCTGCCCTCTAAAGGGCAAATTAGACTTCTGCAACTGCTCACCTCAATTGTCGATTGGGTCTGGTCGCTAACCAGCTCCACGTTTATGCTTCTGCGGCCGAGGTCTCGTCGCGAGCCACATTTGAAATAGCGCGATTACCTTCAATACATTGCAAGCACTGCGGGCATTATTAAGCAATGTTGCTTTCTAGCTCAGTTAGCTAAGTATTTTCACACAAACTGCAAAGGCAATGTACTGGTATCATTATTTGACATACCCAGTCTGTTTTCACGTGCAGAAAATGCAAGCATGGAAACAGAAGCCGATGTGTGTTTACATTCGGTGGAGAACAGACTGCAGGCATTGTGCTACGAGTGTTTAACTGATGCATTGTTTGTTACTTAGCTTGTAGCTTCATGTAGGCTATTTACACATTTTTACACACAAGGCATTAATATAATGTTTAACAGAATACAGCTTTGCTCTCGCAAACTACCGGCATCGCGCTGCCACAAGAACAAGGAAGTAGCGAGATGACCAATCACCACGCTTTTTTGTCTGCGTCCTCCGCGTCCGCGTCCGTCCGTCCAACGGATAGTTAGGATTTTTTTGAGGCGCTCGACGACGGGCGCAGAGCCTCGGCGCGGGGGGCGTGGTTGCGCACAGACACAGGACGAACGGACGCAGAGGCTATGCATCGTAAGCATAAATTACGCTTAAGACATAGAATGTGTGCTTTACCTCACTGTGTGTGCATGTGCGCGCCCTCTTAGATAGTGTGTGTGCTTACCTCACTATGTGTGTGTGTGTGTGTGTGTGTGTGTGTGTTCTGCCCTCTTAGATACTGTGTGTGCTTACCTCGCTATGTGTTTTATCTAAGATATAGAATGTGTAGGCCTGGTCGTGGTATCACATGACACGTACCGCACTCATGACCTTGTTACCGCCGGATCAAAAGTAAGAACAGCCAATGAAAGCCAAGCCGTCCTAGTGGAACACATCTGGTTGGACATTTGAATGACACAGTGTGTGTGTGTGTGTGTGTGTGTGTGTGTGTGTGTGTGTGTGTGTGTGTGTTGTCCATCATACTCACGTGTGTGTGTGTGTGTGTGTGTGTGTGTGTGTGTGTGTGTTGTTGTCCATCATACTCACGTGTGTGTGTTGACAGAGAGCATCTGTGTGTTGTGTGTGAGCTGCAGCTCTGCAGCATCTGAGGAGTGGGAGCTGCTAGTGGAGGCTGCTGATGCTGCTGCTGGAATCTCCTTTAGGAGGACACGAATATTCAGTCCATCACCCACTCTAGAGGACAAACAATTATTCATGTGTTAACACTCAGATTAGGACACACACACACACACACACACACACACACACACACACACACACACATTCTAGTGGAGGCTGCTGCTGCTGCTGGACTCTCCTTTAGGAGGATACAAGCATTCCCTTTATCACCCTCTCTGGAGGACAAACAATTATTACTGTGTTAACACTCAGATTAGGACACACACACACACACACACACACACACACTGCTGATGCTAAAGCAGCACAGCTCTTCTCTGTGAGGGAACAGCCCCGCAGCCTGGAGAGACATAACACATAATGACATGTCTGATTATAACACTCACATACTGCACCTCTAACTATACAACACACACACACACACACACACACACACACACACACACACACACACACACACACACACAAGCACATTCTCTCTTTCTCTCTCTGGTGCTCTCTCTCTCTGTCTCAAGTGGTCACACACACACCCACACACAAACATATATATATATATATATATATATATATATATATATATATATATATATATATATATCAAATGTTGACCCTGCCTCTGACTCACTCTTAATTGTTTAAATTCACCCAGTGTTTTGTCATCATCTGAATTTTACACCATTTTTTGAAAATACTTAAAAATATTAGGCAACAAAAGTTTAGGATGCTATGGTTACAACACTCACAATACATTTTATGTGAACATTATTGCTGATATCACAGACATTGGTAGGCTACTCTATGCAATAGCAGCTTATGATAACAGAAATAGCCTAGATTCACTCACTATGTTTGCTATTTCAAGCATCAATAATAGGCCTAACCTATATCATCAGAGAAGAGTGATTCTTGCCATTCTTGACAATAAAGAGCTAGGTTTGAATTAAATGATTAGATAGTCCTACATTAAGATAGCTTGATACATCTCCTAAGACTAACTAGGATTTTGCCTATAGAAGAACTTCCCCATGTCTGTGCAGGCAGCAAATATTCATCAACCAAAAATAGTCTATCCTTAACCTAAGCCTATAGCCTACTTGAATGTTTAGTTGAACATTCATTTAATGTGGCCTTGAGTTAATTTTGAGGACATACAACAAAAGAATAAGGTTTCAGCCAAAGCTACGTTGTGAGGTGGCAATTAACAGAGCTGACGTTATATTACCTCCTCGGGAATCTGTTCCTTTCCTGCTCACAGGATTCATTTCACTTACTGACTTACTTTGTTCCAAATGCAAAACATGGAGTGTGGACTTTCAGCGGTATGCATTTTACCTACTTGATCACGTGGAATGGACTGACGATTGCATGCGGTGAGATGTTGGTGAACGCGGAGTCGATTTTCAGCGCTATGCGTAGCTACTCTATTCAAACAAGTAGAATGGATTCTTCCGCGGTGGATTAGAAACGCTATGGCTGTGCTTTACCATTCCCAGGAGGCTTTGTTCTAATCATATTGCAGGTTGTTGTTTAGTTTTTGTGTGGTAAACATAAACGTTTTATGATGTCAGAATAACAAGAATGAAATAAAAATACAAATGCTACATCAACTTCGCTAGATTGTTGGGAGAAGTCAGAGGTGTGTAAGCCAAACCATGACTGAGATAAAGAGTGATAGTAAGTGATATAAATTGAATGGATTCGTAAATTGCAAAGTTATTATATTAATGGGTAGGTATTAAAAGGATGTAACGGTAATTCTTACTCTTCAAATTAAAATAATATTTCGAAACGTGATTCCTCGACCGCTCGTGGCCCCCCCCCCCCCGAGCTGTCGGGGCCCTAAGCGACGGCATAACTCGCGTATGCTCTCGGGCCGGCCCTGCACACACACACTTCCTTGTAATTTACTCATCACAGGGAGCACTGGCAGACCCTTAAATATCCCAAACTGGGACTCATCTCTCTCTCTCTCTCTCTCACTCTCTCTCTCACACACACACACAAACACACACACACAGACGAGAACTGGCTGACCCTTAAACATTTCATACTGGAAATCAAACACATAGATAATATATAGGATTGATTTAATACAGCTGATAATAGTTTCTAGTTGACATAGAATTCTCATGGATCCTAAAGTTCCGACTGCCAGCAGGACCAGTGGAATGTTTACACTACAGTTCCACTGGTCAATACAACACACACACACACACACACACACACACACACACACACACACACACACACACACACACACACAGCACACACACACACGCACACACACACAGGAGGTATAGTAGTCATAGTCAATACACACACACACACACAGACACCAATCACTCAGTGTTTTGTTGTGTGTTAACACTCACTCTAGTTTCTCCAGTTTGCAGTGGGGATTCTTGAGGAGGTCTGAGAGATGCTGAACTCCTGCATCATGAAGCTCATTGTAACTCAGGTTCAGTTCCTTCAAACTGCAGGAGTTTGATCTGCCTGCTGACGCTAAAGCAGCACAGCACTCCTCTGTGAGGGAACAGTTCTTCAGCCTGGAGAGACATAACACATAATGACATGTCTGATTATAACACTCACATACTGCACCTCTAACTATACAACACACACACGCACACACACACACACACACACACACACACACTGCTGACGCTAAAGCAGCACAGCTCTTCTCTGTGAGGGAACAGTTCCTCAGCCTGGAGAGACATAACACATAATGACATGTCTGATTATAACACTCACATACTGCACTTCTAACTACACACACACACACACACACACACACACACACACACACACACTGCTGACGCTAAAGCAGCACAGCTCTTCTCTGTGAGGGAACATTCACTCAGCCTGGAGAGACATAACACATAATGACATGTCTGATTATAACACTCACATACTGCACCTCTAACTATACAACACACACACACGCACACACACACACACACACACACACACACACACACACACACACACACACACACACACACACACACACATACACACACACTGCTGACGCTAAAGCAGCACAGCTCTTCTCTGTGAGGAAACATCTCTGCAGCCTGGAGAGACATAACACATAATGACATGTCTGATTATAACACTCACATACTGCACCTCTAACTATACAACACACACACACACACACACACACACACACACACACACACACACACACACACACACACTCACATACTGCACCTCTAACTATACAACACACACACACACACACAGGAGAACTTTAACATTGCATACTGGGAATAAAACACATACTGTACATATAGTGTGTCCACCATCATCACTGGTCAATACACACACTCACTTACTCACACACACACACACACACACACACACACACACACACACACACACACACACACCACTCACTCATCACACTCACATACTGCACCTCTAACTATGCAACACACACACACACACACACACACACACACTCTCTCTCTCTCTCTCTGTCTCAAGTGCTCAAACACACACACACACACACACACACACACACACACACACACACACACAACAACACAACAACACACACATACACACTCATCACTAGTGTGTTCTCCCCCACACACAGATGAGATGTGTTGTTGTGTGTTAACACTCACACTAGTTTCTCCAGTTTGCAGTGGGGATTCTTGAGGAGGTCTGAGAGATGCTGAACTCCTGCATCATGAAGCTTATAATTGCGACTCAGGTTCAGTTCCTTCAAACTGCAGGAGTTTGATCTGCATGCTGACGCTAAAGCAGCACAGCTCTTCTCTGTGAGGGAACAGCCCTCCAGCCTGGAGAGACATAACACATAATGACATGTCTGATTATAACACTCACATACTGCACCTCTAACTATACAACACTCACACACACAAACACACACACACAAACACACACACACACACACACACACTGCTGACGCTAAAGCAGCACAGCTCTCTCTCTGTGAGGGAACAGCCCTCCAGCCTGGAGAGACATAACACATAATGACATGTCTGATTATAACACTCACATACTGCACCTCTAACTATACAACACTCACACACACAAACACACACACACAACACACACACACACACACACACACACACACACACTGCTGACGCTAAAGCAGCACAGCTCTTCTCTGTGAGGGAACATCTATCCAGCCTGGAGAGACATAACACATAATGACATGTCTGATTATAACACTCACATACTGCACCTCTAACTATACAACACACACACACACACACACAGTCACATACTGCACCTCTAACTACACACACACACACACACACACACACACACACACACACACACACACACACACACACACACAGGAGAACTGGCTGACCCTTAAACATTGCATACTGGGAATAAAACACATACTGTACATATACAGTGTCCACCATCATCACTGGTCAATACACACACTCACTTACTCACACACACAAACACACACACACACACCACTCACTCATCACAGTCACATAC